>PVIH01000591.1:87269-201615 GCA_004025045.1 Sigmodon hispidus
AAAAAAAAAAAAAAAAAAAAAAAAAAAAAAAAAAAAAAAAGAAGAAGAGATCAACAATTCCCATGAAGAAAACCAAGAAAAATCAATAAAGCAGGTGAAGAAAACAGACAGAAGTTAAAGAAATGATTGGAATAGAAAATCTGAGGGAACAAACTGAAACTACAGATGCAAACATAAATAACAGAATGCAAGGGATGGAAGAAAGAATCTCAATAGAGGATCCAATAAAATAAACAGGTAAGTCAATCAAAGAAAATGCTAAAACAAAAAAAGTCATGACACAAAACATACAGAAAAAAGGGTACAACATGAAAAGACCAAACATAAGAATAATATGAAGAGAAGAAGCAGAAGAATACCAGCTCAATGGCAAAAAAAATAAATATTCAGCAAAGTCATATAGGAAAATTTTACAAATCTAAAGGAAGTGACTATAAATATCAAAGAAGCTTACATAACACCCCATAGACTAGATCTTCCCAAAGACTTGCATGTCACATAATAATCAAGCCATTATATCTACACATTAAGGAAAAAATATTATGAGCGGCAAAGAAAAAAGTCCAAGTAATTAATTTAAAAAGGCAGATCTGCCCAGAGACCTCTTCTATAAGACCAGAGACACAGCCCCAGCTCTGACCTCATGTGCAGTCTGGTCCTACACCAAAGCTGGGAGAGACCTTCACCAGCAATCTCTAGAGAACCATAGCAGGAGAGACAGTTCATGGCCAGGTACTAACTCCAAGGCAAGCTGCATCATCACAGACCTACATCTTCAGACCTCGCATATCTTGTATCCAGACCAGAATAGGAAATTGGGAAGACCCCATGTCCAGAGCAGACTGGAGATACTCAAGGCCTCTAGCCACAACTGACTAAAATCTGACTAAGAGTGAATCAAAGAACCAAAGGGAAGATGCCAGTGCAAGAATACATGTTGGTAGCTGCGATCGAGCAGCACACTAAAAAGTTGCCCACTTCCACCCTCTGCCTTCCTGAAAACAAGCGCTCCCTAGGGAACAACTCCTTATTTGGCGTGAGGTGATCATGCGAGTGAGTGTCCGCATGCGTGGCCCAATGGGCAGCATCCATGTGGCAGGGAGTGAGTGGATCACTGGAGAGCTTTTAAGCCGAGAGATAAGGGGAAGGGGAGGGGAAGGAGGGAAAAAGAAAGAAGAGTGTACAAGCTGAATAAAGGACCTGGTCAGTTGCTGCAGAAGAATCTGGTGTTGTGCCTTCCTTGCTGGTGAGGATGGGCACCACAAACGGCGCCGAAACCCGGGAACGTCCCGTGAAGGAGATTCAGAACTGTGTTAATCAGGAAGGTTAACTGGTAAGTCTCACAGGAAAATAGTGGGACCTGCATTAAGCAGGAAAACTCTGCTTGTAGAAAAAAGCAGAGAACGGGGCGTCTGCTGACGAGCAGATCTAACCCGTTGGCATTTTGGGGTTGTTTGAAAAAAAAAAAAAAAAGGATATAAAGGGTTTTAAATAGGCAAGGATATGAGTGTAAATTCTTCTCACCTGATTGCCATAGCTTTGAAAGAGCTGTTGAAGAGTAACGGTGTGAGCGTTAAATCAAAAAAATTTAAAAACCTTTTTAGATGGAGTAGATCACTGTGCTCCTTGGTTTTTGGTTAGTGGTTCACTTACAAGCGCAGCATGGGAAAAGTTAGAAAAGGATTTGATTAGGGCACAAGAGGCTAGAGAGCTGGCGATGGGTATTATACCCATCTGGTCCCTGGTGCGTGAATGCCTAGATCATGCTATGGGTAAAGATTTGATAGAGGAAGGGGTGAGGGAATTAGAGAATCTTAAAGAACGATCCGAAAGAGAGTCCCTAACAGCCGAGGGGGCTGTAGGAAGATTGTATCCACCACTGCCTTCCCTAGAAGAACTCTGCTTAGAGTCCACTGATGAGTCTGTTTCCCAGTGCTCAGAGGAAAGATGGAGTTCAGACTCTGAGCCTGAACAGAAAGGGAGAATAAAAGGGAGAGGCTGTAAGAAAAAGAAACTAAAAAGGGGAAGTCAACGATTTGTTTCCCCTACTGTGCCTATTGCCCCCCACTCCGTATTGCCTGTCTGGTGGGGGCATCTGTTCTAAGCCACTGGACAACACAAAAGTGTGGAAGAGAGTCCAGTGTGAGCTGTGCCCTAGCAAGTCACTGACTTTCCCAGTTTTTCAAGATAACCAGGGGCAAAGGTATCACGAGCTTTTAGATTTTAAGACAGTGAAATCCCTCGCAGAGTCTGTCCTCACTTATGGCACTACAGTGTCTTTTACAGTAGCACAGGTTGAGGCATTGAGTAGATCTGTCATGCCGCCTAGTGACTGGAGTAGCTTAGCAAAAGCGTGTCTCAATCCTGGGCAGTATTTAGACTGGAAATCATTCCTTACTGATTTTGCGGGGGAGGAAGCAGCAGCCAACTGTGCGGCAGGGAACGCTGCCTGGGACCAGGACATGTTACTAGGGACTGGTCACTTTGCTAACGCCCAGAGAGGTTACCCCGTCCCCATTTATGAACAAATTAATAAGATAGCCATAAGGGCATGGAAAGCATTGCCTAATAGAGGGGAAGTGAGTGGTAACTTAACCAAAATCACTCAAGGGACCACCGAGCCCTTCTCAGACTTTGTGGCTAGAATGGTGGAAGCAGCAGGAAGAATGTTGGGGATGCTGAAACTGCCATGCCTGTGATTAAGCAGTTGATTTATGAGCAATGTACTAAAGACTGCAGGGCAGCCATCATACCATGCAGGCACAGACCTTTACAGGTATGGATGAAGTATTGTAGGGAGCTAGGGGGACCTCTTTCTAATGCAGGGCTGGCAGCCGCTGTAATGCAGCTTAACTGTAACAAGAAGGAAAAGGACAAGGGAACTGGGGCATGCTTTGCCTATGGAAGACAAGGCCATTTGAAGAGGGATTGTCCTAATCATAGTGCCCTGCCTCCACCAGGGCATGGGGCAACCGCATAGCCAAGCCTTTGCCCTCACTGTAAAAAATACAAGCATTGGTCCAATGAATGTAGATCAGTGAAAGACATTAATGGTCAGCCCCTAACACAACCAAGTAATACACAGTCAAAAAATGGGAGGTAGGGTCCCCGACCTCAGGGCCTGCAAATATATGGGACAATAGAGAATCAGAATACCAGCAGTGGCTGACACTCCGCCACCCCAACGACCACGGAGAGCAACTGCCAGGTCTGCTGGATTGGACCTATGTGCTACCACCAGACTCGTATTAACACCTCGGATGGGTGTACAGTTAGTGGACTCAGATTTCAAAGGGCCGTTAGACCCTGGAACAATGGGAT
The DNA here is from genome assembly GCA_004025045.1 of Sigmodon hispidus. Taxonomy (NCBI): domain Eukaryota; kingdom Metazoa; phylum Chordata; class Mammalia; order Rodentia; family Cricetidae; genus Sigmodon; species Sigmodon hispidus. Next base: position 90,591 of record PVIH01000591.1, read on the forward strand.
TGCTCATAGGGCGATCTTCCATGGCTCTTAAGGGTCTTAAGGTGCATCCTGGAGTTATTGACCCTGATTATACAGGCACAGTAAAGATTATGGTTGAGTCCCCAAAATGTATTTTCCCCATTCCCCCTGGAGACAGGATTGCACAATTATTGATTCTGCCTAGTCTCCATGCTCAGTTTGTGGCAACTGACAGAAACAGGGGAAAAAAGGATTCGGATCCACTAGTAACATTTTGATATGCCTGTCACTAGAAATGGAAGATCAACCTATGATCACCTTGACAGTGGACAATAAAAGAATCCTGGGAGTGCTAGATACAGGTGCAGACAAAAGCATAATAGCTAAAAAAGACTGGCCATCAGGATGGCCTATTCAAGCCTCTTCCCAGATGCTGCAAGGCCTAGGATATGCTGGGGCACCAGATGTTAGTGCACGATTATTGAATTGGACCAACAATGAAGGCCAAAAGGGCACTATTCAACCATATGTGCTGGAATTGCCTGTTACCCTATGGGGAAGAAATTTGCTAAAAGACATGGGATTTAGGTTGAGTAATGAGTATTCCCAAACCTCCCAAAAAATAATGGCAGGTATGGGCTTTCACCCTCAGTATGGATTGGATAAACACTTACAAGGCAAAGCAAGCCCTGTATCAACTCAGCAGAGACCACCCAGACAAGGCCTGGGTTTTTCCTAGGGGCCACTGAGGATGGTATTCCCATTACTTGGAAGACCGAGAAACCTTTATGGGTCCCTCAGTGGCCCCTATCCCTAGAAAAGTTAAAAGCTGCTCAAGAGCTAGTCCAGGAACAATTGATACAAGGACATATTGTGCCATCTACATCACCATGGAATACTCCTATATTTGTGATTAGGAAGAAATCAGGAAAATGGAGATTGCTGCATGACTTGAGAGCAATAACTAATCAGATGCAGCTAATGGGTCCTGTGCAGCGGGGGCTTCCCTTGCTGACTGCCTTGCCTTCGCAATGGCATATTATAACAATAGACATTAAGGATTGCTTTTTCTCCATTCCTTTGAATTCAAAAGAGATTTGCCTTTACCATTCCCTCATGTAACACCTTACACTGCAGAGCTGGACCAACGGTTTGAGTGGGTAGTGCTGCCCCAGGGAATGGCTAACAGCCCAACCATGTGCCAATTTTTGCAGGCCGTGCTTTGGAACCTATACGAGTGGCTTTCCCAAAAATACGCTGCATCCATTATATGGATGATATACTGTTAGCAGGAAAAAAATGAGTTACAGTTAAAAGAAGCTTACAGAGAATTAGAAAAGACATTAAGGTCTTGGAGGCTATATATTTCCCCAGAAAAGGTGCAGATGGCTCAAGTTGTTGAGTATTTGGGGGCTAAAGTGACCCCTCAATCGGTTTATCCAGAAAAGTTAGAAATCAGAAAAGACAATTTAAAGACACTGAATAATTATCAAAGATTATTAGGAGATATAAATTGGATTAGGACCTATCTAAAGCTAGCAAATTATGAATTAAAACCCTTATATGATGAGCTTAAAGGCGATAGTGCCCTAGATTCACCTAGATATCTGACCAAAGAAGCGTACCAGGCACTACAATTCGTAGAAGATAGACTACAACAGGCTTACCTACAGTGCATGCAGGAAGATCAGGAGCTGCTGCTATGCATTTTACCTACCATGAGACAACCAATAGGAGTGTTGTGGCAGCAGGGACCCTTGTTATGGATTCATCCTAGAGTATCCCCTGGAAAGAGCATTGAGCATTATCCTACAACCATTGCTCAACTGGCCCAACTTGGCTTACAACAAACCTTACAGTTTTTTTGGCAGAAGTCTTGAAACTATTATAACACCTTACACTGCAGCACAAGTTTTAGTGTTGTGTACTACCATTGATGATTGGGCCATTCTTAGATGCTCCTTTCCTGGAAAGCTTGATAATCATTACCCAAAGCACCCCTTAATTACATTCTTTAAAGAACACCCCATTTTTTTTCCAAAGGTATCAGCTACCACACCTCTTCCTGATGCCATTCACATATTTACAGATGGCTCCAAGAACAGAGTGGGAGCATATCTGGTCCTTGGCCAGCCGGTAGTCCAATGCCAATTTGCTCCGGGGACCCCTCAAGTAACAGAATTACAGATAGTGCTAGAAGTCTTTACAACCTTCTCCTGTGCGTTTAATTTGATTTCTGATTCGATTTGTGTTATAAATGCCTTGAAGATTCTTGAAGTGGCAGGTCCCATAAAACCACCCAGTACTGTAGCCTGTCTATTTTCCCAATTGCAAAAACTTATTAGACACCGCTCTAAAAAATTTTTTCCACAACATATAAGGGCTCATACAAAGTTGCCCGGTCCCTTAAGTGAGGGAAATGCCTTAGTGGATGCAGCCACTAGACAAAAGTGGGTATTTCCTGTAGCTGTCAGTACTCAGGCCTGAGATTTTCACAAACTCTACCATGTTAATGCCAAGACTTTGCGGTCTAAGTTTCACCTGTCCAGACAAGATGCTAGACAAATTGTGGTTGATTGCCCTCAGTGTGTTCAATTCCACCACTCACCATCCTTGGGAGTTAACCAGCAAGGGCTACTCCCTCTTAAGGTCTGGCAAATGGATGTTACTCATTTGCCTGAATTTGGCACTCTAAAATATGTTCATGTATCAGTAGATACATGTTCAGGGATTCTTCATGCTACGGCCATGAGTGGAGAAAAGGGGTGCAATGTTATAGCCCATTGCCTCAAAGCATGGGCAGCCTGGGGTAAACCTACACAAATAAAAACTGATAATGGACCAGGCTACACTGGACAACAGTTCACTACCTTTTGCGTGCAGATGGGTGTACACCTTAATCATGGCCTACCCTACAACCCCCAAGGGCAAGGCATTGTAGAAAGGGTGCATTGCACCCTCAAAGAATGTCTAATTAAACAAAAGGGGGGAACAGGCCTTGGCTGTACCCCAAAGGAGAAACTTTCTTTAGCTCTCTTCACTCTTAATTTTTTTACTTTAAATTCATGTGGCCAGTGCTGCCCCAGGTGGTGGCATTAGTGGTCTAGTTAAATGGAAGGATGTGTTGACAGGTCACTGGAAAGGACCTGATCCCATGCTGGCATGGGCAAGAGGGTCTGTTTGTGTTTTTCCCCAGGAAGCTCAAGACCCAGTGTGGGTTCCAGAACGATTAACTAGAAGAGTCAAAGAATATGGTCCTGTTGCCCATCCTCCTGATGATGCTGTCATCACGGAGCCTTGTGAGGCAGAAGGTCAAGCAAAACCAGATCTGATGAGAATCTTACCAACATTCCTGCTTCTGATGCCGGTGACGCATTCAGCACCAGTGTTTCCTAGGTTTTTTACCACTGGTAAAGATGTAGATCTTCCTTACTTGCCTTATGATGGAGAGGTGGCTCCTGTAACAGGACAGACCAACTTTTCCCTCAAAGGGGTGCTTTGCTTTAGCATTGATAAAAATGATTCTGATTGTATAAATTTGGTAAGGCATACTGCAGGATGGTGGAGGTTAAAACTTTCATGGGGTGACCAGACTTATAGTGAAGTGTCTACGGATACTTACAATTATACATTTTTATCCAATCCTGCCTATGATCGTGTCCACGGGTTGAATGCCACCAGAAGAACGTAATGCCAGTTTCCCTACCACACAACAGCCTAAGTGGGCTCCCTATTGTGTAGGGATGCTAGAACCTAATGTCCGATGGCCGTGGACAGGGTGTGAGTCACATATGGTAACTTGGGTTGATAAACATTGGCTTTTTACCTTCTCCCCCAATGTTACTGGTCCTAATAGAACTTATCGAGGCTTATTTCAACAAGACCCCCACAGAAACCCCTTTGATAATTGGATGCTATGCGGGGTTAATGGGAGTTGCTCTAATGTAGAACCTTTGGGGCTCTTGCTGGGAGGAGCTGTTGGTAGGCATAATGTTACATGCTTATACAATTGGACCACCTGAGAAGATGTAGATACATCAGTAATAGTTAATGCCACCAACTCATGCACCAAGATGCATGCGACCATTATGGAGACAAAGTACTTTGACCCTATTCCTGTATGTGTATATCTTCCTTTTATGTTTGTGGTTAGTAAGAGTGGCTTTAAGAATGCACTGATTCCTGCTATTATGCGCAGTGCTGGAATGCTCAAAGTTATACGTTTGCCCTGGTCGAATGTGTGCCATGATGGATTCCTGTGCCGGTAATAACTCCTGGCTCCATGACATTATTTAGACAAAAGAGAGATTTTGGCATCATGGCAGCCATTGTTATAGCCATTGCCACGGCTGCTGGAGAAGCCACTACTGCAGCCATTGCCATGAGCCATACAATACAAACCGCACAGACCTTAAATGATTTGTCTACCACAACCACTGAGGCTTTAGATGTCCAAGAGAATATTAATTCCCAATTAAAGGGAGGCCTGATGGTGTTAATCAGAGAATTGATTTAGTTCAAGAACAGATAGATGTACTTTGGCAGCTTGCTCAGCTTGGATGTGAATGGAAGATGTCAGGCTTATGTGTGACCAGTGTTCAATATGAGAATTTTACTCCGTGCTGCAAATTTGTCTAAACAATTATCTAGTTTCTTATTAGGGAACTGGACTGGAGAGTTCAAAGTGCTGATGACCCAATTGAGAATGACCATCACATCTGTGAATTCAACCAGGGTGGATCCTGAACTAGCGGAAGGGCTGGCCTCTTGGATTTCTGCTGCTGTGGACCATCTGAAAGAGTGGGCGGGAATAGGCTCAATGGCTGTCTTTATGGTGTTGATATTCCTTCTTTGCATGTGGTGTGCTTGTCCCATGAGGGTTCAGCAGCGCCCGAATGCCGTTTTACTGGTGCAAGCCTTTACTGCCATTGAGGAATGACAGTCTCCCCAAGTTTGGCTGGCTACCCTAAAACATTAGCCGCCATATTTTTGCAGGTTGAGAGGCTATGCATTGCAGTCGGGTTACCTCTCGATATTTTGGGGAGCTTGAGGAGGGTATGTTCATTTGCATGTGGGTTGTTGCCCTGAATTTCCCACCTCTGCGAAAATAGGGTGTGGACGGGTCTCATGTTCTTGAGGGGGACGCCTCAAGAGAAGCTTGGGATGATATTCCAATAGCACAGCAGAGAATGGACCTCTACCCTCACCTGCTTTATTTAAATAATAAAAAAGGGGGAACTGTCCGGAGCTGCGACCGAGCCGCACCCTAAAATGGCGCCGGATTCCGCCCTCCACCTTCCCGACTGTGAGCGCTCCTGAGGGAACAACTCCTTAATTGGCGTGAGGCCATCACAAAAGTGAGCGTCCACATGCGTGGCCCAATGGGCAGCATCCACGTGGCAGGGAGTGAGTGGATCATTGGAGAGCTTTTAAGTCGAGAGCCAGGGGGAAGGGGAGGGGAAGGAGGGAAGAAGAAAGAAGAGTGTACACGCTGAATAAAGGACCTGGTCAGTTGCTGCAGAAGAATCTGGTGTTGCATCTTCCTTGCTGGCGAGGTTGGGTACAACAAATACATATAACAATATAAAGAACAACAAGGCACCACCAGAAGAAGCTTGTGGTTCTACAACACCAAGACCTAAACAAAGCAAAGAAGAGAAAACAGAAGGAAACATTAAAAACATCTTTCTGAAGATTATAGAAGCCTTTGAAGAGGATATAAAAAATTCCCTTAAAGAAATAGAAGAAAATACAAACAAAAAAATAGAAGAGATAAACAAATCCTTGAAAGAAAACCAAAGAAAAGAAAATCAAGAAATAAAAAAAGCATTCCAGGAAATAAAAATGGAAATACAAGCACTAAAAAAATCACAAATCAAGGCAAAGATGAAAATAGAATATCGAAAGAAGCGAACTAGAACTACAGAAACAAGCATAGTAAACAGAATCCAAAATAGGGAAGAATCTCTGTAATGGAAGATACAATAGTGGAAAGAGATACTTCAGTCAAAGAAAACACTAAAACCAAAATAGCCATAACACAAAATGTTCAGGAAATCTGGCACACCATGAAAAGACCAAACATGAAAATAATAGGAATAGAAGAAGGAGAATACCAGCTCAAAGGCAGAGATAATGTATTTAATAAAATCATAGAAGAAAGCTTTCCTAACCTAGAGAAGAAAATGCCTATAAAGATGGAATAAGCTTACAGAACACCAAGTAAATTAGACCCTCCCCCATAAAAGTCTGTTTTTTACATAATAATCAGGTCAAATAACATACAGAACAAAGAAAAAATTTTAAGAGCTTGAAAAGAAAAGGGCCAACTTACCTATAAAGGCAGACCCATCAGAATAACCCCAGACTAATCAATGGAAACATGAAAGCAAGAAGTTTCTGGTCAGAAGTTCTACAGACATTAAAAGAGCATGGCTGCCAACCCAGGCTACTATACCCGGCAAAATTATCAATCAGCATAGATATCTATCCACAAATCCAACCTTATAGAAAGCACTAGAGGAAAAACTCCAACCTAAGGAAACTGGATACATCAATGAAACTACAAACAATCTATAACTCTACAGAAGTAAAGCCCAAAGACAGGAAACACACACAAGTTACCACTAAAAATAACAGGAAAGAACAATCAGTGGTCATTAATATCTCTTAATATTAATGGACTCAATTCATCTATAAAAAGAAACACCCTAACGCGATGGATACAAAAACAAAAGCCATCCTTATGCTGCATACAAGAAACATACCCTAACTTCAAAGATGGACATAGGCTCAGAGAAAATGGTTGAGAAAAGATTTTTCTATCAAATGACCCCAAGAAACAAACTGGTATTGTCATACTAATACCTAACAAAGTAGACTTCAGACTAAAGTTAATCAGAAGAGACCAGGAATGACATTACTTATTCATGTCAGGAAAAATTGATCAAAATGAGATCTCAGTCCTAAATATTTATGCCGCTAATATATGGGTAACTACATATGTAAAAGAAACACTACTAAAGCTTAAACCCCATATCAAATGTCACACTCCAATAGTGGGAGACTTCGATACCCCACTATCACCCTTGGATAGCTCAACAAGACAGAGACTCAACAGAGAAATAAGAGGTCTAACAAATATTATGATGCAAATAGACTTAATAGATATTTACAGAATCTTCTACCCAAGCACAAAGGAATATACATATTTCTCAGGACCCCATAGAACTTTCTCTAAAATTGACCACATACTTGGTCATAAAGCAAATATTTAATAAATACAAAAAATAGAAAAATCCCTTGTATCATATCAGAACACCATGGTCTAAAGGTAGAGTTCAAAAACATCAAAAAATCACAGAAAGCCTGCCAATGTATGGAAACTAAATATCACACAATTGAACCACCTCTAGGTCAAGGAAGAACTTAAAAAAAAAATAAAACAAAGACTTCCTAGCATTTAATAAAAATGAATTTACAACATACCCAAACTTATGGAACACAATGAAGGCAGTTTTAAGAGGAAAATTCATAGCACTAGATGCCTATACGAAAAACCTAGAGAAATCCCACACTAGAGACCTAACAGCTCAGCTGACAATTAGAAGCAAACTTAATTAGAAGGAGTAGACATCAGGAAAAAATCAAACTTAGTGCTGAAATCAATACAATGGAAACAAAAAGAACAATACAAAGAATCAATGCATCAAAGAGTTTCTTCTTTGAGAAAATCAGCAAGATAGATAAACCCTTATCCAAGCTAATCAAAAAGCAGAGCAAGAATACCCAAATTAACAAAATCAGAAATGGAAAGGGGAACATAAAAACAGACACCCAGGTAACCCCCCAAATTATCAGGTCATACTTTGAAAATCTATACTTCACAAAAATGGAAAACATAGAAGAAATGTAAAGCTTTCTGGACAGGTACCATTTACCAAAATTAAATCAAGATCAGATTAAAGATCTAAACAGATCTGTCACACCAAAGAAAATTTAAGTTGTCCCAAATAAAAGTCTCCAATATAACAAAAACCCAGACCTAGATGGTTTCAGTGCAGAATTCTACCAGACATTCAAAGAAGTAATACCAATTCCCCTCAAAATGTTCCATACAGAAGAATGAAGGAATATTGCCAAAATCTTTTTATGAGGCCACAATAACCCTAATACCCAAGCCACTCAAAGATGCAACGAAGATTACAGACCAATTTCCTTCATGAACATTATTGCAAAATTCTTGACAAAATTCTATCAAACTGAATGCAACAACAGTTAATTAAGCTTTACCCCAGAAATGCAGGGATGGTTCAACATTTGAAAAACTGCAAATGCCATCCATTATATAAGCAAACTGAAGGGGGGGAAAAAAAGCCACATGATCATCTCCTTAGTGCTAAAAAAGCCTTTGATAAAATCCAACACTCTTTTATGATAAAAGTCCTGGGAAGATCAGGATTATGGAGAAACAACCTAAATATAATTAATAAAAGTGATTTAGAAGAAGTCAATGGCCTACATCAAACTGAACGAAGAAAAATTCAAAGCAATCCCACTGAAATCAGGAACTAGACAAGCTGTCCCCTCTCCTCTTATTTATTCAATACAGTTTTTGAAGTTTTAGATAAAGCAATAGGAAAACAAATGGAGATTAAAGGGATACAAATTGGAAAAAAAGAAGTCAAACTATCTCTATTTCCAGATGAGATGATTGTATACCTATTCCATCCACAAAATTCTACCAGAGAATTCTACAGTTGATAAACACTTTCAGCAAAGTAGCAGGATACAAGATTAACTCAAAGATGTCATGTGACATTAAAGGTAAAAGGGCTGAAAAAGAAATAAGAGAAACATCACCCCTTCAATAGTTGCAAATAGCATTAAATACCTAGGTGTAAATATAACCAAATAAGTAACACATCTATTTGACAGAAACTTTAAATCACTGAAGAAAAAAATTGAAGAGGCTATCAGAATATTGAAAGATCTTCCATGTTCCTGGATAGGTAGGATCAACATAGGGAAAATGGCAAACTTAACAAAGGCAATCCACAGATTCAAGGTAATTCTTATCAAAATTCCAACACAATTCTTTACAGACCTTGAAACTACAATACTCAATGTCATTTGGTATAACAAGAAAGCCAGGATTGCTAAAACAAATTTGCTCAACAAAAGAACCTCAGGAGCCATCCCCATCCCAAACTTCAGGTTACACTAAAGAGCTACAGTAATAAAAACAGCATTGTACTGTCATAAAAACAGAGTTGTGGATCAGTGCAACCGAATTTAAGATTCACACATTAAACTACACACCTATGAGCACCTGATTTTTGACAAAAAAGGCCAAAAAATTCAATAAAAAAAAATAGTATCTTTAACAAATGATATTGGCATAACTGGATGGTAGTGTGTAGAAAAATGCAAATAAATCAAAACCTATCACCCTGCACAAAACTCAAATCCAAGTGCTTCAAAGACCTCAACATAAACCCAGCCACACTGAACTTGATAGAAAAGAAAGTGGGAAATATTCTCCAATGCATTGACACAGTGGCTACTTCCTAAATATAACACTAGTAGCACAGACACTAAGAACAACAATCAATAAATCAGACCTCCTGAATCAGACAAGCTTCTGTAAAGCCAAGGACACAGTCAATAAGACAAATGACAGCCAACAAAATGGAAAAAGATTTTCACCATCCCTCCAAGTGACAAAGGACTGATCTCTAAAATACATAGAGAACTCCAGAAAGTAGAACCCCAAACCCTAAAAATACCAGTTAAAAAATTGGGTTCAGAACTAAAAAGAGAATTCTCAGCAGAAGAGTTACAAATGGCTGAAAGGCACTTTAAAAAGTATTCAACATCTTTAGCCCTCAGAGAAATGAAAATCAAAACAAGTTTGAGATACTACCTTATACATGTCAGAATGGCTATGATTAAAAACACAGATGACAGCTTATGCTGGAGACATTGTAGAGCAAGGAGAATACTCCTCCACTGTTGTTGGGAGTGTAAACAAGTTCAGCCACTTTGGAATGCAGTACGGCAGTTTCTCAGAAAACTGGGAATCCTCCTCCCCAAGGATCTAACAATGTCACTATTGGCATACCCTAAAGATGCACATTCGCATCCCAAAAGCATTAGCTCACTATGTTCTTAGTAGCATTGTTCACAATCGCAAAAACTTGGAAACAACCTAGATGTCCCTTCACTGAAGAATGAATTAACTGAAAAATTGTACTTCTACACAATGGAATAGTACTAGTCAGCAGTAAGAAAAAATGGTATCCTAAAATTCAGAGACAAATGAATGGAATTGGAGAATATCCTCCTGGGTGAGGTATCACAAACTCAGACAGATAAGCAGGGTTGTACTCACTCCTTAGTGGACTTTACAAATAAAAGTAAAGAACACCCAAGCTGCAAACCAATACCAGCTTGGGATCTGAAAATTATATTTAATACAGTTTTCTGCTGTTTATTTAATCTCAACACTGTTCATTCTACAATATGGCATTGTTACATATTTCTTTTTTTTTCTTTGTCACTCTATTTTATATATTTATTTTTTAGAAAATAAAGTTCTTTTTCTCCATGAAAGAAAAAAAATAAGTTCAGACCCATCAGAATAACACCAGACTACTTAAAGGAAACAATGTCTGCCAGAAGGATCTGGTGAGATTATACAGACACTAAAAACCGTGGTTGTCAGCCCAGAATACTATAATTTATAACCAGCAAAATTATCAATCACCATAGATGGATTAAATAAGATATTTCATGACAAAAACAGATTTAAACAGTACCTATCCACAAATACAGCCCTATAGAATCCATTAGAGAGAAAACTCCAACCTAAGGATGCTAGTTGTACCTATAAAATCATAAACAATAGATAATCCCCCAAAAGAAAACACCAAAGAAGGGATACACACACACACACACACACACACACACACACACACACACACACAAAACCATCATAAATAACAGAACCTAAAAACCACTAGTCACTAATATACTTTAACATCTATGAACTCAATTCACCTAAATAATAACACAGACTAACACAATGGATTCAAAAACAGAATCCATCCTACTGCTTCATACAATAAACACACCTCAACTTCAAAGACTGACACTGCCTCAGAGTAAAGTTTGGGAAAAGTCATTTCATCAAATAGACTTAAGAAACAAGCTGATGTGCCTTTTCTTTATTATTATTATTACTATTATTATTCATATTATGGATAAAGAAGTCACCTTTTCTATCTTGTATATCCTTATTCAAGGTCCCTTCACCCTCCCACCATATCAAGTCATTCTCTCTTCTCCACATCTCCCCATCCCCACCATGGGCAGGCGGTCCCAAGGTCCCACAGTCCCAATATTGCTTAGTTCAGCCTCCACAATATTGCTTAGTTCAGCCTCCACTTCTGGCAAATCCAGTTTTCTCCCCTCAACAACAAGACAGAGTCAGGGGGAGTGGGATCCAAGGAGTCAAGGAGTCAGTCTAAGGTGCTTCTGATCCCAAGTGGTTGTGGTTTGCAGTTGGGCATGCTTTTTTTTTTTTTCTTTAGAATCCACAGGTGGTGGGCTGGAGAGATGGCTCAGCGGATAAGAGGTTAAGAGCACCATCTGCTCTTCCAGAGGACCCGGGTTCGATTCCCAGCACCCACATGGCAGCTAACAACTGTCTGTAGTTCCAGTTCCAGGCAAACACCAAGGCAAAAAAAAAAAGTTTTTTTTTTTTTTTTTTTTAAAAAAAAAAAAAAAGAATCCACAGGTGGTCATTCTTTCTTCTCCACAACTCCCCATTGCCTCCCTGGGTAGGAGACAGGCAGTCCCAAAGTCCCACTGTCTCCAATATTGCTTAGCTCATCCTCCACTCCTGACAAATCCAGTTTTCTCCTCCGAACCTCAAGACTGAGTCAGGTGTTCCACTAGGTGGAGTGGGATCCAAGGAGTCAGTCCAAGGTGTTTCTGATCAGAAGCTGTTCAGTGGTTGTGGCTTGCAGCTTGGGCATGCTTTGCTTTTTTCTTGTTTGTTTGTTTGTTTAGAGTCCACTAATGAGTGAGTACATCCCCTGCTTATCTTTCTGGGCTTATGAGACCTCGCTCAGGAGGATATTGTCCAAATCCATCCATTTGTCTGCAAATTTTAGCATATCATTTTTTCTTATTTCTGAGAAGTACTCCACTGTGTAGATGTACCAGATTTGTTAATCCATTCATCAGTTGAGGGACATCTAGGTTGCTTCCAGGTTCTTGCTATTACAAATAATGCTGCTGTGAACTAGTTGAGCTAATGACATTGTAGCCTAAAGAACTGTGCATCTTTAGTGTACACACCGACAAGTGGTATTGCTGTGTCCTTGGGGAGATTGATTCTCAGTTTTCTGAGACAAAGCAATATCATATTCTAGAGTGACAGAACAAGATTACACTCCCACCAACAATGAAGGAGTATTCCCCTGCTCCGCACCCACTCCAGCTTAGACTGTCATCTGTGTCTTTTATCTTAGCCAATCTGACAGGGGTCAAGTGGTATCTCAAAGTTGTTTTGATTTGCATTTCTATGATGGCTAAAGATGATTAGCACTTTTTCAAGAGCCATTCAGCCATTCATGATTCTTCTGATCAGAATTCCCTTTTCAGATCAGAACCACATTTTTTGATTGACTTATTCAAGTTTTAGGGCTTTAAATTCTTCAGTTCTTTATATGTCTTAAAGATCAATCCTCTATCACTTGTAGGGTTGGTGAAAATCTTTTCCCATTCTGTAGGCTGTCGTTTAGTCCTATTGACAGTGTCCTTGGCTTTACAGAAGCTTCTTAGCTTCAGCTTATCCCACTTATTGATTGTTGATCTAAGTGTCTGTGCCACTGGTGTTATATTTAGGAAGTGATCGCCTGTGCCAATTTGCAGAAGTGTATTTCCCACTTTCTTTTCTATCAAGTTCAAAGTGGCTGGGTTTATGTTGAGGTCTTTGATCCACTTGGATTTGAATTTTGTGCAGGGTGACAGGCTCAGATCTATTTGCATTTTTTCTGCACACTTCAGTCCAGCTATGCCAACACCATTTGTTAAATATGCTATCTTTTTTCCATTGAATGTTTTGGGCCTCTTTGTCAAAGATCAAGTGTTCATAGGTTTTTGGGTTAATGTCTGGATCCTCAATTCTATTCCATTGATCCACAAGTCTGTTTTTATACCCGTACCAGGCTGTTTTTATTACTGTAGCTCTGTAGTATAACTTGAAGTCAGGGATGGTGATGCCTCCTGAGGTTCTTTTGCTGAGCAAAATTGTTTTGGCAACCCTGGCTTTCCTTTTATTCCAAATACAATTGAGTATTGTTCTTTCAAGGTCCAACAATTATTGTATTGGAATATTGATGGGAAGTGCATTGAATCTGTAGATTGCTTTTGGTAGAATTGCCATTTTTACTATGTTGATCCTACCTATTCAGGAACATGGGAGAGCTTTCCATTTTCTGATATCCTGTCCAATTTCTGTCTTCAGTGATTTAAAATTTTTGTCAAATAGACCTGTTACTTCTTTGGTTATAGTTACTCCAAGGTATTTAATACTATTTGCACCTATTATAAAGGTGATGTTTCCCTTATTTCTTTTTCAGCCCTTCAGTCTTTCATGTATAGAAGGGCTACTGATTTTCTTGTAATCCTGTGTCCTGCTACATTGCTGAAGGTGTTTATCAGCCGTAGAAGTTCCTTGGAAAAGTTTTGTGGGTCACTTATGTATACAATCATATCATCTGCAAATAGAGATAGTTTCACTTGTTCTTTTCCAATTTGCATTCCTTAATATCCTTTCATTTTCTTATTGCTTTAGCTAAAACTTAGAGAAATATACTGAATAGATAAGGGGAGAGATAACATCCTTGTCTACTTCCTGATTTTAGTTGGATTGCTTTTAGTTTTTCTCTATTAAGTTTGATGCTGGCTATAGGCTTCTTATAAATCGTGTTTATTATATTGAGATATTTTCCCTGTATTCCTGATCTCTCCAGAGGTTTTATCATAAAGAAGTATTGGATTTTGTCAAAGGCCTTTTCAGCATCTAAGGATATGATCATGTGGTTTTGTTCCTCTAGTTTGTTTATATGATGGATAATGTTTATGGTTTTTTGTATGTTAAACCAGCCCTGCATTTCTGGGATAAAATCCACTTGGTCTTGGTGGATGATATTTTTTATATATTGTTGTATAAGGTTTGCCAAAATTTTATTGAGAATTTTAGCATCAATATTCATGAGAGAAATTGGTTTGTAATTCTGCTTCTTTGTTTTGTCTTTGAGTGGCTTGGGTATAAGAGTAATTGTGGCCTCATAAAAGGAATTTGGCAATATTCCTTCAGTTTCTACTGTGTGAAATAGTTTGAGGAGTAATGACAGTAATTCTTCTTTGAGTGTCTGGTAGAATTCTGCACTGAAACCATCTGGACCTGGGTTCTTTTTTTCAGGGTAGACTTTTAATTACAACTTCAATTTCCTTAAGGGTTATAGGCCTGTTTAGGTAATTAATCTGTTCTTCATTTAATTTGGTAAATGGTACCTGTCTAGAAAGCTTTCAATTTCTACGAGGTTTTCCATTTTTGTGGAATATAGATTTTCAAGGTATGATCTGATAATTCTCTGGATTTCCTGGGGGTCTGTTGTTATGTCCTCCTTTTCATTTCTGATTTTGTTGATTTGGACACTCTCTCTCTGCTTTTTGATTAGTATGGATAAGGACTTATCTATCTTGTTGATTTTCTCAAGGAAACAACTCTGATTCATTGATTCTTTGTATTGTTCTTTCAGTTTCAATTGTATTGATTTTGGCTCTAAGCTTGATTATTTCTGGCCGTCTACTCCTTCTAGGTGAGTTTGCTTCTAATTGTTCTAAGGCTTTCAGCTGAGCTGTTAGTTCTCCAGTGTGGGATTTCTCTATGTTTTTCATATAGACATCTAGTACTATGAATTTTCCTCTTAAGTGTGCTTTCATTGTGTCCCACAAGTTTGGATATGTTGTGGATTCATTTTCATTGAATTCTAGGAAGACTTTGATTTATTTCTTAATTTCTTCCTTGACCCAGAGTTGGTTCCGCTGAGTGATGTTTAGTTTCCATAAGTTGGTAGACTTTCTTTGATTTTTGATGTTGTTGAACTGTAACTTTACGTCCTGGTGGTCCAATATGTTAAAAGGAATTTTTTCATATTTTCTATTTGTTGTTATTTGCTTTATGACCATTTATGTGCTGAATTTTAGAGAAAGTTCCATGAGGAGCTCAGAAACACGTATATTCCTTTGCATTTGAGTGGAAGCTTCTGTAGATATATATTAAATCCAGTTGCAACATAACCTCTGTTAGACTCCTTATTTCTCTGTTGAGTCTCAGTTTGGTTGACCTATCCAGCAGCAAAAATGGGGTATTGAAGTCTCCCACTATTAGGGTATGAGAATTGATGTGGGATTTGATCTTTAGCAGTGTTTCTTTTCCATAGGTAGGTACCTTATATTAGGGGTATAAATATTCAGGATTGAAATCTCCACTTGACCATTTTTCCTATGATGAATAAATAATGACCAACTTGGTCCCTTTTATTTGCTGTTAGCTTAAAGTCTACTTTATTAGATATTAGGATGGCATCCCCAGCTTGTTTCTTATGACCATTTGATTGGAAAATCTTTTCCCAACCCTTTATTCTGAGTCTGTGTCTGTCTTTGGGGTTGAATTGTATTTCTTATAGAAAACAGAAGGATGGTTTCTGTTTTTCTATCCATTCTTCTGTGTTATTATTGATTATTTGTGGTTTTAAGGGTGTATCTGGGATCCTTATGTTGGAGTTTTCCTTCTAAAGCTTTCTGGAGGGCCAGACTGGTAGATAGGTATTGTCTCAGTCTGAGTTTGTCATGAAATATCTTGTTTACTCCATCTATGGTGATTGATAATTTTGCCGGATATAGTAGTGTAGGTTGGCAGCCATGCTCCTTTAGTGTCTGTATAACTTCTACCAAGCCCTTCTAGCTTTTATCATTTCCATTGAATAGTCAGGTGTTATTCTGATGGGTCTGACTTTATAGGTAAGTTAGCCCTTTTCTTTTGCAGCTCTTAAAATTTTTTCTTTGTTCTGTATGTTTTGTGGGTTGATTATTATGTGGCACGCTGAATTTTTTGGGGGTCATATCTCTTTGGTGTTCTGTAAACTTCTTGTATCTTTATAGGCATTTCTTTCTTCAAGTTAGGAAATTTTCCTTTATGATTTTATTAAATATATTATCTGTGCCTTTGAGCTGGTATTCTTCTTCTTCTATTCCTATTATTCTCAAGTTAGGTCTTTTCATGGTTTCCCAGATTTCCTGAACATTTTGTGTTACGGTTTTTTGGATTTAGTATTTTCTTTGACTCATATATCTGTTTAAACTACTGAGTCTTCCACTTCAGAGATTCTCTCTTCCATCTCTTGGATTCTGTTGGTTATGCTTGCATCTGTAGTTCCAGCTTTTTTCTTCATATTTTCTATTTCCATCTTTGCCTCATTTTGTGCCTTTCTTATTGCTTCTATTTCAGTTTTTAGTTCCTGGCATGTTTCTTTCATTTTTTTGGTTTACCTTTTCTTGGTTTTCTTTCCAAGATTTGTTCATCTCTTACAATTTTTTGTTTGTATTTTCTTCTATTTCTTTAAGGGAATTTTTTTATATCTTCTTTGAGGGCTTCAATGATCTTCATAAAGGTATTTTTGGTGTTGCTTTCCTCTGCTTCCTCTTCATTGCTCTTTTCAGGTCTTGTAGTTGTAGAACTGCAAGTTTCTTCTGATTTTGCCTTGTTGTTCTTCATATTATTATATATATTTTTGCACTGGCGTCTGCCCATGGCTTCAATGGTTCACGATTAGGTGGCTCCTGGTCAGTTTTTGCAAGAGGGCTTGTGTGTCTCCTGCTACCTCTGAGCAAGGTGTCTGCTCAATCTCTGACTCTGCTCTGTGCAGGGGCTGAATTTCAAGTCCTCAGTCCTTCTCTGCTTATGCAGTTGAGGTCGAGGTTGCCATGCTATGTCCCCTCTTTTTGGTGTAGCTGGAGAAGCCCCTCACAGCCAAACTCTATTCCTGTCTGCTAAGGAGTGTGTGAAGTCCGGCATCAAGATGTGTCCTTTCTAATATGTAACAAAATAGTCTTAAAATTAAATCAATCAAAAGATATCAGGATAGACATTACTTATTCATCTCAGGAAAATCTATCAAGATGAAGTCTTAATTCTGAACATTTATGCCCCCAGCTAAAGGGCACCAATATAGGTAAAGGAAAAGTTACTAAAACTTAAATATCAAATCAAACCCCACACAATAGTATTAGAAGACTTTATACCTCATTCTCACTAGTGGTAAGCCTACTAAACTGAAACTTAACAGAGAAAAAAGGGATGTAACATTATGACTTCAAATGGACTTAATAGATATATACAGAATATTCTACCCAAACACAAAGAATATCCAGGACCATATGATTTTAAGGCAGAATTATACTAGTTATTTAAATAGGTGCTAATACCAATACTTCTCAAAATATTTCATAAAATAGAGACAGAAAGAAAAAATTGCCAAATTTATTTTATGAGACTATCATTATCCTGTTACTTAAACACAAAAGACTCAATGAAGAAAAATTATAAATCAGTTTCTCTCATTAATATATTTATGCAAAATACTCAGAAAACACTCATAAACCAAATACAAGAACACATCAAAATATCTTCTAACAAAACCAAGTAGGGTTCTCCCAGGAGATACAGGTTCAACATTTGAATATCTATCAATGCAATTCATCATATAAACAAAGTGAATGAATATACACACATACACACATGCACACACACACACACACACAAACACTCTTCTTAAAAGCTGAAGAAACCTTTAACAAAACCATCCTAGAGAGATCAAGGACAACAGGAACTCACCTAAGCATGAGAAAGGCAATGTATAGTAAACCAATAGCAACACCTAAGTAAGTGGAGAGAAACTTAAAATGATTTCATTAAAATCAGGGACAAGACAAGGTTATCTGTTCTTCTGTGTCTATCCATTACATTACCTAAAGTTTTAGCTAGAGCAATGAGACAACTTAAGGAAATCAAGAGGATAAATTTAGAAAGAAATCCATCAAGGTATTGCTATTTGTAGACTATATGAGAATATATACAAATAACCCAAAAAATTCTACCAGAGAATGCCTACAGCTGATGAATATCTTCAGTAAAGTATTTGAATACATCTTTAACTCATAAAAAGCAACCCTCCTATATACAAACAATAAGTAGGCAGAAAAAAATCAGAGAAAGAAGACATTTCACAATAGCTACAAATAATATAAAATATTGTGTTGTAACACTGACCAAGCATAAGAAAGACCTGTATGACAAGAACTTCAAGTCTTTGAAGAAAGCAATTTTAAAAGATATCAGAGGATCGGAAGACTTCCCATGCTCATGAATCAGCAGGATTAAATTTGCAAAAATGTCCATCTTACCACAAGCAATCTATAAATTCAATGCAATTCTCACCAAAGTTTCAACACAATTATTTACAGACCGTAATAGAAAAATACTGAACTTTACATAAATCAACAAAACAAAAAAGGAAAGCTAAGACAATTCTATCTAAATATGAATTTCCATAAATATTATCATTTTTGTTCTCAAGCTGTACTACCAAACAATAGTACTAAAAATTGCATTGTATTTTCATAAAAGACAAACAGATTGGTTAACAAAACCAAACATTAAGGGCCCCAAAGTAAATCTAAACATTTATGGACAATTGATTTTTGATCAAGAAGCCAAAATTATTCAATGGATAAAAAGAAAGAGAAGCAGGGGATGTATTCACTCATTAGTGGATCTTTAAAAATATAAAAAGAGAGAGATGTCATTGTACATAAGAACTCAAGGCTAGATCATAGCTAAATGACACAATGCCCCATTTCTGCATTGATGGTTTTTAGCAAAGATATGGGTGGAGAAAGACCTGTTTTCTTTAAGGGTCTGGCCATAGGAAATTTAATTATGCTCCAGTAAGTTAATGAGCAGCATGAATGGGCAATTTTGTAAATGAGGAGTTCATAAGAGTGGGCATGATTCTGAGAGGTCTGATATCTGAATTTGATGGGATGAATGATGTAAAAACACCAAATAATAAAAACATATATAAAAAATAAAAAAAGAAATACTATGATTAATATCAGGGTTTCACTGACTTTGTAACTTTTAAAGGCTTTGTTTATTTTTTTAAGTTTTATGGAATCTTGGTTGTTTAAGTTATAGTAGAATTCTGTAGTAAGTCCATATTTTCTTGTGTTTGTTTCTGTTATTGCTATTTTTTATTTTTAGTATTTAGTATTTTATGAGTATTATTTCAAGCAGGTTACAAAGTATGCATTTGTTAAAATCATTCATTAAATTTGGGTTTAATTTTGCTATCTAAAAATTCACCAGTTTTTTCAATTTATCAAAGCAAATTTATAATGTATGTCCTTACGATTTTCTGGAATTTCATTCATATCTGTTATACTATTTGCCTTTCAATTTCTAGTTTTATTGAAGTAGGTCTTCCCTGTTTTTGTTTAATTTGGTTAAGAATTTGCCAATTGCATTTAATCCTTAAAAAATAAAGTAATTAATTAAAAAACAGTTTTCTGATTAATAAAGTGATGAACAAATTTAATATGAGTAAAAAACACAGTAATAAAAAAAAGAAAGCTCAAGTGGGAAATGCATGAATCCCACTGTGGAGAGAAAATAAAATAGATATTATAATTAAATGAGCCAAGGGGTTAGGGTTAGGGTTAGGGTTAGGGTTAGGTAAGTAGTGTGGATTGAAACACGTGGGATCTGGTGGAGACATATGGACTCAGAGTGTACTGGAAGAGACATCTAGAATCTGGGACATCTCTATGACTAGCTAGAAACTTAATGCAATAGAAATTTCAAGAAATCAAGGAAGGTGACCCTAGGTAATACTCTGAGCAATGAGGAATATGGAACCTGAAATAGCCATCTCTTGTAACCAGGCAAGATTTCTTTTGGAGAGATAGGGAGACCAAAACAGCTACAAAACCTTTGACTTTTAACTTGCCTATAAAGCATTCTGGGGTTAAGGTGCTACAGAACCTGTGGAGTGACTAACCAATAACTGTCCTAGCTTTAAACCCATACCATGAGAGGGAGTTAATCCTTAAGTGCCAGGACCCAGAAGCAAAATATTCCAGAGACCTAGGATAGGACCAAATATGATTGGAGAAAAATACAAAAGCCAATAAAAAGATTTCTTTTGATATTCTGCTATATTTATAGTTTTATGCTTAGCCCAACTGTCATGAGAGGAACCTCACAGAGCAACTGACAGAAACAGATGCAAATACCCACAGAGAAACTTTAAGTGGGTCTTGAGGAATTCTTTGGAATAGAATGGGAAATGACTATAAGACACCAAAACAAAACCCACAGAATTGACTAACCTGGGCTCACAGGTACTCAGGGACAACCAAAAAGCTAATGACCTAGGTCCTCTGCATATATGGTAAGTTGTGTAACTTGATCTCTATAAGTGACTTTCAACAGTGAAACCAAGGGATAACTTTGACTTTGTTGCCTTCTTTTGAGACTCTTTCATGCTGCTGAATTATCTCATCCAGCCTTAATAAGAGAGGAGGTAACTGGCTACACTAAAATTTGATATGCTATGGCTGGCTTATATTCTTGGGATGCTAGCCATTTTCTGCAAGGAGTAAGGAGTAGTGGAGGGGGAAGCAAAATGATGGAATAGATTGTGAGAAAAAAAGGGACCAGAAACTACTGTTGGTATATAATAGACAGAAGAGAAAACCAAAACTAAAATCATTCAAGTGAAGAAATAGACAAAGTCTTACTTCATTGGCATTTTTGTCTACTTGAAGTTAGTAATGATACAAAATTAAATGATTTTATAAATCTATTCAAGATGGTCTGGAGAAGAATTCTTGTTCTTTGCTGATAAACAGTCTATGTTTTCAAAGATAAGAATATGTTGTTGATGACTGTGATGAAAGGGTGAAAAAACAATGTTTATATAACAGACCTCATGGGCTTATAAGCAATACTAGCAATTCAAGTCCAATTCAGAGGATTTACGTCTATCTTTTGTATTTATTGATTACCTAGTAGTCATTGCAAGATATTGGGGGAATCACAAATGCCTAACCTAGATATTGTTTTCTAAAGAAATGCAATATTTAATAAGCCATGATGCATAGATATCTTATATTTTTCACAGGTTAAGAAACATAGAAATGATTAGCAAGAAATATTTTTGAGTGAATGCTATGAACAAATTGTTAAGCTGTGGGGAAGGCAGTAGAACAGAGTTCTGGTTAGGCATCTGCCTTCTTCAGTCTGCTACATTTAGTTTCCTCCTGCTGTCTGCTTTCTACAAGCTGTAAATGAGTGTGTTCACATCCCTAGCAGTCTACCTTAGATCCTAGCTTAAACTTAGTATGATTATTTTCTACCAGACATTTTTTGTTAAATTAGCACAGTCTTCATAGTAAGTTTTTGTTTGTTTGTTTGTTTGTTTTTGGTAATTTGCACTTGCTTTGTGCATATTAGAGATTACTCATGGTAGAAAAAGGTCTAAATGTGAAAGATTACTTAAAATTCTGCTCATGTCACACCAGACTGTTTTATTTTTTTCTTTTCTGTACTGTAGAACTGAAGAAAAACAACATAATCATAGAAAATATTCTCTGCAGAGACCATTTTAAAAGTTGTCATTAGGTAACACCACTCAGGTTACTGATCCAGGTGAATACAGCTCAGACAGCCTATTTTAATCTAATGCTATCATTAGCCTCTAATAATATAATTTGTAAGACACTTAAGAGTCCAATAAAAAACAAGTTCCTAAACAAATTTATGAATTTCTTTTCTTAAAACATTGTTTGCTATGAGAAACTTACCATTGACTATGGTATTAATGATGACTATTCTGTCCATCAACAAGTTTATAATTCAAATAGCAACTAATGATTATAAGCATCTGACAATGACAAGCAATTATAATAATTGCAGACTTTCTTTTATGTGCAGAACTGCATTCATGCGATGTGATAATAAAATAAAGCTATAATTTGAAGTAATATTTAACATTTTTATGCAGTTGAAAATTGCACTTATGGTTTGAAAAAATACAAAATCACATTTCTTTGTGGTTGAATTTAAATGTGTCTGTGCTGCCACATGGCTGCCAGTTTA
The DNA here is from genome assembly GCA_004025045.1 of Sigmodon hispidus. Classification (NCBI taxonomy): domain Eukaryota; kingdom Metazoa; phylum Chordata; class Mammalia; order Rodentia; family Cricetidae; genus Sigmodon; species Sigmodon hispidus. Next base: position 112,849 of record PVIH01000591.1, read on the forward strand.
ATGATCATTTCTTTGAAAACACAATTAGAATCAGTTAAGCATAAGAATAATAATGGGCTTGCATGCAGAATCTTCTCAGAAACTATAGTATTTAATCAGAAAGAGACAATATACAGTCCTCAATTCCTCGGAGATCTGTGAAATGTGTTGTTTAGAAAAATATAAGAAAGTTGTTATATTATAGTATGTACATTGACATTTCTATATAACAGTAATGTAATTGAAGTAACATTTCTCAGGTAAATACCACTGAAAAAATTTATATGTCCAGCAAAATGGCTCAGTGAGCACAGGTGCTTGTGGCCACAATCTGATTTAGAATTGAAAATCTAAATTCTATACCCAGGGCAAACATGGTGGAAGGAAAGACTCAAATTCTCCAAGTTGTCCTCTAAATTCTACATGTTTCACTGCATCCAGGTTCACACACAAATAGAGTCTCCAAAGGATATATGTAATTACAAAACCAAATTTGTTGAAAGATCAAGGAAAATTTTGCACATAATTGTGGGTACATAAATTTTACAGTAGAATTTTAGAATTTATTTTTAGGATCTCATGCTATCCCAATAGATCTTCCTCACAAATAACTGATCATGTTTCCAGACACAGGGCTGACCACAATTCTAATTTCATTTTTAATATCTTCTTTGAAGTTACTTTTTAATTACAGAGCAGTATTTTTCGTACTGAAGGAGCTAGATAACTTTTGTCTACATAAATCTATGGAGAGAATAATTTGAGTGTCTTTTCACTTACAAAAGAGGACCCTTTAACAGCAACACCTTTCTGAGATGTACTTAGATATTGACATATAGCATTGTAGAATAGTGGGTAAGACCTCTTAGTTCATAAAAGCAATTAGCATTGAACTCTGGCTGCTCCTTTTTAATTTCAAATGCTTTAAAAATTAGTTTCCAGGTGGAAGAGCACTGAGCTTCACTCACTTCTGTGCCTTCCTTGCTGTACAGAGGGAATTTTGAAGTGAGAAGACATCTGGGATCAGTCCATTGCCTAATCTGGGGAGCTGCTGAGGGGCACACAGTGTGGCACTTAGTAAATAACAACATTACATTGGCTCCTATCATCACTAAATACATCATTAAAATTTGGAAAAATATACATTCATGAGAGGATTTCTGCCCATAAAAACTACAGGTTAAAATATAAAGAAATGCTACTTTATACAATTTTGACATTTAGCACATTCGTAACTTGAAAAAAAGCATCATATTTCTGATACAAACAGTCATTTTTTTTCTGTGGGACATTTAATTAGAGAGAACATTTCTCTCAAACTTCTAAGTTGTGGCATCACTTTAGATGCTACTAGGCAAGACCAAGGGTATATTGATTTTAGGGGATTTATGCAGTTTGGAGTAATCTTGCCTGATGTATTTTCATTAATCTAACTTTGGGAAGTAGCATATATTTTGAAATCAAATTCATACTCATTTTATGATTCTCTGGAAGCCATACACTCACTACATTCACTAAGATTTTCTGAAAGATTATTTTTATGGTAAAGTGGATTTTATTCTAGAGAAAAGAAGAATGTAAAATAAGCTAACATCTACTGGGATGAATCAGTTTAATTTCATATGAACTACCTTTCTGCAGTCTGCCCTAGTTCTGTGCCTTGAAGGTTAATGCTCACAAAAAATACAAATATAAATATTTACCTTAGTTTTTTGGATTAAAGCAACAACTTCTAAAGGGCATTTTATATTCAGAAATAATATTGAGAGTGACCTTAAGAAATACCTCAATTCATTGGTTTTCTTTGTGTTTATTCACTTCTATTTATTGCTCAGTGTGGTGCTAGTTTTCCTGCTTCAAATGCACCCAAGAAGAAAATTCAAGAGAATATTTTTGCTATCCACATACATATTTTAGATAAATATATAAAGTCAAATGTCTTAGTAATGTCTATAAGTCTAAGAAGGCAATTTCAATGCCTAATCTTAACCATACAATTTCACTTTTTGATTATTTTCAAACTACTATTTTTATATTCATAATAATTTTTTTCTATTTTTGTATCAGTACTTGTTAGACTTTAAGTAAAAATGAAACTTTTATATAGGGTTCACAGTGCTTGCACTGGGCCACCTACCTTCTCAATTGCTATAGTGTTTAAAGTGTTTCCTGTTCTCCAACTGCAATGGTATTCAAAGCTTCACAAATGGATAAACATGACATCCATCAAACTCCTGTACGTTTTGTGATTATTTTAACTGATCATTCAGTTATCCTGTTTAATGTAACATATGAGTCAGAAATTCAAATCTCATTTTCCCACAAAGATCTTTTCTGGCCACTTTGTTTAAGGTAGCACCATAGTTTATAGGAATGTCAAAACAGACATGAGAGTAATAAATCTATTCTTTCCTATCTTTAAAGATATGGGAATAATGTTCATAGAGAAATAGAGTACACACACACACACACACACACACACACACACACACACACACACACTTACTAGTACTTCATTATTTCCCATGTAAGGTGAATGCAATAGAGCAGGTGTCTGATGGATCTAAACAAATGCATAACCCCGTTACAATACTTTTATATAGAATTACTTTCTGAGTTATAGATTAAACAAAGATGAATTGAAGACAACTGACTTCATGAGGTCAATTCTTCATAGCTCAGGGACAGAGATAAATGTTTCAGAAGTTTCTCAGTTTCAGGAGGTCCCATTCATTAATTATTGTTCTCAGTGTCTGCATTATTGGTGTTATATATGGAATTGGTCTCCAGTACCAATGCATTCAAGGCTATTTCCCACGTTCTTTTCTATAAGATTCAGTGTATGTGTTTATGTTGAGGTCTTTGGTCCACTTAACCTTGAGTTTCATGCAGAGTAATAGACAGACATTGATCTATTTGCATTTTTCTACATAGCACCAACCAGTTATGCCAGCACCACTTGTTCAAAATGCTTTCATGCTTTCATTGTTTATTTTTTACTTCTTCATCAAAAATCAGGTAATCATAGGTGTGGATTTATGTTAGGTCTTCAGTTTTATTCCATTGATCCACATGTCTGTTTTTATGCCAATACCAATCTGGTTTTGTTACTGTAGCTTTACAGTAGAGCTCCAAGTAAGGGGTGATTATGCCTCCAGAAGTTCTTTTGAGAGGATAGTTTTGGCAATAATAGATTTTTTTTCCATATGAAGTTGAGTATTGTCTTTTTGAGGTCTGTGAAGAATTGTGCTGTAATTTTGTTGTGGATTGCACTGCATCTGTAGATTTCATTGGTAAGATTGGTATTTTTACTATGCTGATTCTATCTATCCAAGAGCATGGAATTTCTTTCCATTTTTTGATATATCTTTGATTTCTTTTTTCAATGACATAAATTTCTTTTCATGGGGGTTTTTCACTTCTTTGGTTAGGATTACCCAAGATATTTCATGTTGTTTGCAGCTATTTTAAAGGGTGATGGAACCAGATACAAAGATCCATAGCTAAGCACTGTGTTGAGCTCCCAGTCCAGGCAAAGAGACAGAGGAGAGACTATATGAGCAAAGGGGTCAAGATCAGGATAATGAAATCCATAGAAACAGCTGACCTGAGCTATGGGAAGCTCACTGACTCTGAACTAAAAGCTGGGGAATCTGTATGGTACCAAAATAGATTCACTGAATGTTAATAACAGCTGAAAGAAATAAGTAGTTTATGGGGCCTCTGGCAGTGGGACCAGAATTTATTCTTAGTGCATGAACTGGCTTCTTGGAGCACTTTCTCCTAAAGAAGAACACTTACTCAGACTTGAAACTGGAAGGAGGGATTTGGTCATACCTCAACTAGATATAAGACTGCATTGGCACACCTTGGAAGTCCTTACCCTCTATGAGAAAGAGATGGAGGATACAGGATGGGAAAAATGACTGAGGGATGACTGGGAAGAGGAGAAAAATAACAGTAAGTAGTGGGTATATTACAAATCTCTTAAGTAAATAAGCTAAAACTAGAAATAGAATAATAAAGATGTAATCTCTATAGACAAAATTGTTTCAGCTCACCACTTTGTATATGAATGATCTAAATTGACTTACTCAGTATTAAAGTGTGAAATTCCCACTGAAGATCACAGCTATCCTTCCAGATGATTCAAAAAAGTGTCAACCTTTATTTTCTAAAATATTTCTTAAGTTTATATTAAGTCCCAGCACAGAAATATAGAACATATCACTTTATGTATAGCTCATGAATCTAGTAACAATAATGGAGTGTAATACTTTATAACATGAAGAAATACAGCATCGTATTAGGGGATATTACATATCTTAGAAGATATTTAAGAGTTTAGGAGTTTGAATACAAGGGAGGAGAAACTCTCTAAAACCCTTATCTTTGATGGGTTTGGTCCTTCAATTTTGATTGTCAATTGTCCATTTAAAACCTTCTACAACTGTTTTCAATAATCCATTAGAAAAATGGTAAAAAGAATCAGGAAAATTTCCACCAATTGTATCATATGAATCCTACAAATAAAGGTCTCTGCTGAAAGACTTTCTGAAAATATCAGCAGCTGAGAGATACTGAGAGTCGGCAATCTCTTCTCCCAAGATCCGTGCTTTTTCTTTTTACCTTTTGAGACACAGTCTTAATATAGATCCTCAGCTGTCCCAGAACACCCTAGGAAAATCTGGCTGTCCTCAAACTCACAGAAATCTTCATGCTTCAGTCTCTCTTGCCCTAGCATTAAAAGATATCTCTACCATGTCAGTACTTATGCTTTTACTTTGATGATGTAATACCATGTCTTCAACACATGTATCTCATGTAATCAATTGCAATTTCCTTTATACTCCAGAGTATAAGGTGACTAAGGCTTTTTATCAAATACAGAAGTTTCAAATCTGAATATGTCACATACTAACTATATGTAGTTATAAAAAGGTAGTTTGTATGCATTAACATATTCAAAACTAAATGTATTGTAATTAATATGTTAAAAAATGTATTTGAGGTTGAAACACCACACATATAAAACTAAACAGCAAGAATTATCTCTGTAAATTTGTAAAGTAGAATTTGTTCTGAATACTGTATCATATATCGAGAGCAGATACCTTATACAAATGCAAATCCTCTACTTCCACCAACAGACAGAAATTCTAAAGTGTTATTTTCTTTTATGTATCACTAGCCCAATGCAATCACAAATGACAATATCTAACTGGCCCATTTTCCTAGTCTTCTCACCAGAGACAAGAAACACATATTATCTCGGAAGTTTTGTGTTTGTATAAGAAAGAGTTCAGAGGCCTACCATTAAAAACAATGGCCACAGTTATCTATCAATGTATGGAGTAGGTAATGGTGTTTGAAACTCATGAAGCTGCACCTACTTTCTGAACACACACCTCCTGCAGTCTTGCCAGTGTCTACATACTTCATTAAACAAACTATGTATTAGGGTTGCCAACCTGTGGATATGCTAAGATAAATATAATGCCAAGATAAAGATTCCATAAACTGATCAAAACCTATGAAAAACTACACAAGAGTCTAGACTAACACAGAGTCAAAATATCAGTTACAGTAATTATGTAAAAGGCATCATAAGAAAGGAAAAAAGTGAAAAAATGTCTACTATGTCGTCTCTAATTAAAAACCATTTGAATACTTGTCTAGTAAATTGGCAGTAGAAATTTCTCTTATAAGATCCATGACCTTTCCAGAACTGAACAGTAGGCCAGATTTCAAGTGTCACACATTGTTTTCCTCATTTCCAGAAGTCCTCATATCAGTCAGATAAATGCTACTTATCAGAGAGAGGAATTCAGTCAGACCCAGCTCTAATCCTGAGTGTATGGTGTCTTTTAAAACAGAGATTTACCTTTACCTTCCAGGAGAGAGTCAAGGGTAACACCAATGTGCTTTATTATATTTGAAGTATCTGTGACTTTCCTAACCAACAATTGAGAAAGAAGTTTCTCATACTAGTGTTGGTTATTTGTCACATGTTTTATAGTTTGGGGTATATATAAAATAATGTTTTCTAACAGATTTCCCAAATATGCTTAGTATTGAGATTGTATTTTGACTAGAAATTTGTTAGCTATCAATTCTAGGTTTCTGTCATCCTGGTAAATTGGAATATTTATAGTCATTTCAAATTTTCTAAATTGTTAATATGAATTTTGTGTTCCGGGTTGTGATTTATTTTAGAGAAATTTCAATGGACTGGTAGATGTACAGTTTTTGGTGTTGGGTGGAATATTTTATAGATAGGTATCTGTTAAGCACATTTGATGTATTATGGCTTTTAATTTTGATGTTCTATGTTTATTTTCTTCCAAATGAATTGTCCTTTGAAGTAAACTACGGAAATCATCTAATATTAATAGGTTGCAATTAATATGTAATTTTAATTTTAGTAGTATAGTAGCTATAGTAGTCAGAAGTTTCTGGCCCAGCCTAGTCCAAACGTCTGGACCTGTCTACAGCCACATTGTCCCAAATAAACCCACTAAAAGGCTTGTATTAATTATAAATATTTGGTCTATGGCTTAGGCTTATCACCACCTAGCTCTTATATCTTAATTCAACCTATTTCTACAAATCTATATATTGTCACATGTCTCATGGGTTACTGTACTTTTACCTCTTATTTCTTGTGTGGCTGTCTTCAGCTTCTGTGTGACTCTGCCTTCCTTCTTCTTTATCAATGCTTGGATTTCCTGCCTGCCCTTAAGCTACCTTGGCATAGGCCAAAAATGTCTATTTATTAAAAGGTAAAATAGTACATTCATAGCATACAAAAAGAAATCCTATATCACTTCCCTTTTCCTGTTCTAATAAAAAAGAAAGATTTCAATTACAACATAGCAAAATTACTTAAAACAAAACAACTACCAAGCAAGAATTATATTTACAATAACTAATCTATTTGTGTTTAGCAAAATTAAAGAAATATTATATCGTGTACCTTTTCCTTGTGAGTCTAAAGTTTTATATATAATTTACCTTTTACTGTGACAAAAGAAAACTATAATTGTATCTGATCTTCATCTCCATCGAAGACTATAGAAGAATATAATATTACCTGAATAAATAGAAAGTGCATTGAAAGATACCTCTAGATTCTATACATGACAGAAATATGCCTGGACATACCATTCTGGTATAGTTCACCAGTCACTTCTCCCTATGTCCCACAGAATGTCTGGAAAGATCTTGTTTGAAGCAGAAATCTGAAGGACCATCTTGACTTGTTCTGGCAAAGTTCTAGAGGTCATTTTTCTATGGGTCTTGAATGTCAAGTTTATGCAGCATACTGTTAAGCAGTCAAGGCAAGGACAGTCTCTTTCCCAGTGAACAAACTTTGCCACACAGAAGGCAAAATCTAAATGGAGGTTTCATGAAACCGATCATCCTCTACCGATTGATCCTGCCAGGAGTAGATATGTCTCACATTCCAGAAAAGTCTAAATTATTAAATCTTTTAAATATCATATTTTGTAGGTCTTTGAAATGTTTTAAGAATATTCATCTATGAAATATATCTTTGTATATCTAAAAAACTAATATGACTATAAGTTTGATTATATAGATGACTATTAATATATATTTCTTAATTATGCATTACAATTTTAAATGTGTAACATAAATAAAATATCTTAAACAAGAGTAGGAGGATACATAAATTATCACAAAATTAATCTTAAATTTGTATCAATAAAACAAAATATACCAATCTAAAGTATTTAAAACAAGTAGTTGATTTTTAAAAGTAGATTCAATAATCTACCTTTATATACTATCATATCTATAACCTCCCTTTTTTAGAAAAAGTTTGACTATGACCATTAATTTTTTATAGTGAAAGCAAACATTTATAAACAATATTTTGAGAATTTAGGCATAGCCTCCCATACTGCTTCCTAGTAAATGTGGGCATATTATGGGAATCATGAGAAAATTTAGAATCTTGAGTATGTCTTGACTGTAGCAGTCAATTAGGCTGCATCATCTCAGCCAGTTGCCTTCAGGGGTTTTTGGTCATCAATCAAGCCATATTAGCCTAAAAGCAATCCACAAGTTTTCATCTGTAAAAATAAAAGCAGAACGTTTTGTCTGCTTATGGGACCCCTTCTTTTTCTGCCTCCTGTAGTCTTAATGTGATATATGTAATTGGTCTTATTGTAGCTACTATTATGCTGTATTTTTTAGATATTCTTGGGAGATCTGCTCTTTTCTGAGTGGAGACAGAGGTGAGTGGATTTTTGGGAGTGGGAGGATGGGAAGAGACATTGGGAGAGGTGAGGTTGGAGTAACTGCAATAGAAATGTACGATATGACAGAATACTAATAGTAATAAACCATAATATTAAATTATATCATATGTCAGATAGTCTTAACAGATAGCTACATAAGTATTATATATCCTTTACTCAGCAGCCCTGGGAAACATATCTAGAATAGAGAGCCTTCACAGAAAAAATCCAAATATTTACAAATTTAAGAAGATTAAAACACCTCTACATATCCTAGTTTACCACAGTTCATTACAATTTACTACTGACAACAAATAAATTTCTAGAAAATACACAAAATCATGGAAATTGAACAACTTGTTACTTAATGGGTAATAGATTCCCTCCCCCATAAAAAACAAACAACAACAACAAATAATAATAATACTGGTAATCCCAGTACTAAATAAAAATGAAGACACAACAAATAAAAATTTATAGGACAGATTCAAAGCAGTTATATTAGAAAATTGTATAGCTCAACTCTCTACATTTGAAAATCAAAAAGATAACCAAAAACAAAATAATGACCTAATAATGAAACTTCAAAATTTTGAAACACTAAATTAAAACAAAACATTGCTAAAAATAATAGAAATAAGAGCAAAAATCAATGAAAAAGAAACAAAATAAACATTACAAAGAATGAAGAAATCTAAAAGCTGCTTCTTTGAGAAGATAAAATAATATTGACAGACCTTTGTTAACAAAAGACAGAGGATCTAAATCACCAGAATTAGTGATGAATACAGAAATATTTCAATAGACACAAAAAATTCAAGATATTTAAGAAAATACTTTAAAAAATGTACACTCTATTAAGTTGGTAAACCTAAAAACTAAATTTTTAGATTTCTAGATTCAGTGAGACCACAAAAATAAAATTAAAATTTCAACAACATAAGCAGATACATTTAAAAAATGAGAAAATTGAAATATTAATAAAAAGTTTCCCAGCTAAACATGTTCAGAGACAGATTGCTTCATAGTAGAATTCTACCAGTCTTTTAAATAATATATACAAACAATGCTTTTAAAATGTTTAAGAAAATAGACACAGGAACACTCCCAGAATTTTCCTATAAAGCCATTATCAGTCTAATAATCAATCCAAGTAAAGATACATTAAACAAAAAAGAAAGAAAGAAAGAAAGAAAGGAATGAAGGAAGAAAGAAAGAAAGAAAGTAAATTATAGGCCATTATCCTAGATAAAAATAAATATAAAAATATTCAATAAAATACTTAAATATAGAATGTATATATCAAAAATTGTGTCTATTTGTGAAATGAAAGGTTGGTTTAATAAATCAAAATGTCTAATAAACCATATAAATTATCCTAAAGATAATAATAAAATAATCTGCTCAATAGTTGCATATAAAACATTGTTACATGTTACAACAAGTCACAAATACTGTAATGAGTGTGGTGTAAGAGGAATACTCAATGATTGCTGGATATATTATAAATGGTGTAGCCACTATCAAAATGTTATCAATGACATAATACATTTCTACTTTGTTTGACATTTTTTTCTAAATATTGTACCATGTCTCATTTTGCCATCAGCAGAAATCTAAGGCTTAAAACTGCTGGTTGTGTAGATTCTTTTCCTCATCCATGTTCATCTAACTAAGCATTGCCCAAATACGATTAAATGAATATCTCTGTTTATATGTGCCTCTATCACATTTTTTCATGATAATTTCATCATAGTCATCCTCATGATTCACTGACTATATTGACAGTTGGGGAACCTATATGGAACCAAACTAGGCCCTATGATCATGGATGCCAGTTGTGTAGCTTGACAGTTTCTGTGGCCTTTGTCAGTAGAACCAGGATTTATCCCTAGTGCATAAACCAGCCCATTCCTTGCTAACCCTTGATATGGGGGTGCCCCTGGGTGGGGTTGGGGAGCAGGAGTAGGGGAGTGGGAGCTGGGGAAGTTTATTTCTGCTGCAACTTTATATGCCTGCCTTTGTTGACTTCCCATGGGAAGCTCTATCTCTCTGAGGAGTGGAGAGTGTTAGGGTAGTGGGAATCTGGCTGATGAGTTAGAGGAGGGGAGGGAAGAGGAACTGTGACTAGTATGTAAAATAAAAAAATGAAATTATAAAGAAAAGTTAAAATGCTGCAATAATTAAATTATAATATGACACAAACTACAGAGCAACAAGTAGGAATTACATATTGAGTATTTAATATAAAAACAGAGCAAACAATAGTCCAGCACTTCATAATAAATTGTGAACTGAAAAAAAAGATAACTTTTGCTAATTATTTTCATTTTTCTTTCTGAAGTGTAGAGCTGTTTAGTTTTAAATTTCTTACATTTTCTTTCTTATCTAGCCCACTTTCTTTGATTCTGTTCCAAAAAGTAAAATAAGAAACAAACAAATTAAAATTCATAGCTGTAACACAGATTTTAAAAAGACATTTCTTATTTTAACTTTACCAAACTTCTGCTTCCCAACTAAAGTTTTTTTTCCCCCTCTTCTTCTTCTTCTTCTTCTTCTTTTTTTTTTTTTTAAGATCAGCTGTCTGTCACCCAGGTGCACTAGAAGTCACTAGGTGGCTGAAGGTGACCTTAAACTCTCAATCTTATGTTTCAACCAATCCAAATTTTGGGATTATATGTAAATGACACCATGCACAAAATTTGCATAATACATTTTCAAGCCATTTTTTACATTTAGAATGACTAACCATCATAATCATGGTTTAAGCTTGTCTCCTACTTTCATTCCATTATTCCTACTACCACTATTGTTATTGTTAAAGAGTTTCTATGCAGGCCTATAAAGTCATTATATCCCATATTGAATAGAACCAAGTATTATATTCCCAATATAATGAGAGTATAATTGGCAGGGTGGGTGGTATATGCCTTTTAATTTCAGCAATTAAAAGATATGGCCAAATTAATTTCTGTGAGTTGAAGCCAGCCTTGTCTACATGATAAGTTTAAGGACATCCAAGGAAGCACAAACAAAACAAAACAAACAAACAAATAAAAACTGAAGTGTTACCTTTCCTAATAATTTCTTATTCTAAATTTACATTTTATCTATCACATGCAAGTTCATCCAGATATAACAATCTTATTAAATTATTTATTAATAACTCACTCATCGTGTGGGGGCAGAGGAGCAGGGTTAGGACAATGAACCATGGTTGTGCATGTGGTGGTTAGAAAATGATATTATAATGATAACAAAATATTATGATATAATAATTTTAGTTACTGTGGTTTGGTTCTCTTATTTACCGTCAAAGCCCATGTGGTGATGCTTAATCCCAAGCAGGCTGATTTTTTTTTGCTCATAACTAAAAACATAAGTCAATTGGAAAACTGAATGAAATGGGAAGAAATGAAAGAAAAAGTTTTCACAGAGAACACAGTACACAACAAACATCTGAAGAGCAGTTTACCACAGTTAGGAAGCAGGAGAGGTGAGCCAAGACTGGAATCGCCCACAGCCTCATCCACTCTTCTGTTGGAAATTCCAGTAACTTCTTTATGTCAATTTTTTGCTTTTTAATGTCAATTATTTTTATTTTTTAAGCCATAAGTTTGTTGTTTATTATACTTGTCACTCAAATGGTTCCTTATAATGTTCTTTCATAATCTATCTGGCAGAAATTGTCTTTTTAAAAAATTATTTATTTATTTTAATAAATTTATTTGTGTATTTTCCATACCAGTCCCAGTTTCCTATCTTTTCTCTCCTAGCAGTCTCTCTCCCTGTACTCTGTTCTATGGCCTCAATTTACTCCTCCTCCATTTCTGTTTAGGGAAGAGGAGGTTTCTTATGAGCATCAACAAAACGTGACATATCAAGTGGCAGTAAGACTATGCACCTCCTCATATATTAAGGCTGGAAACTGCAATCCAGTGTGAGGCATAGTGTCTGAAAATCCTGTGAAAGAGTCAGAGACAAACCCTGTTCTCACTCTTAGAAGTCCCACAGGAGGACCAAGCTACACAACTATAGCATATACAGAGTACCTAGATTAGTCCTATGCAGGCTCTATGACTACTGGTTGAGTCTTTGTAAGCACAAAGCCCAGGCTAATTGATTCTAAATTTTCTTGTGGTGTCCTTGACCCCTACGGCTTTTTAAAACGCTTTTCTTCTAGTCTTTTGCAGATTCCTCGAACTCTGCCTAATGTTAGGGTGTGGGTCTGCATCTGTTTCTGTCTGTGGCTAGATAAAGTGTCTCTAATGACAATTGAGAGAGGCACTAATCTGGTTAAAGGAGATGACCAGTTTTTGCTACTTCATCTGCTATTGCTAGGAATCTAAGCTGCTGTCTTTCTTGTAGATTTCTGGAGATTCCCTTGTACTAGGTTTTTACCTGACTCCGAAATGCATCCTCTTTCCAGTAGTCTCTTTTCCCAATTTTCCTCTGTGTCTTCTCACATCCTGATCTCCTATAGTACCATTTCCACCTGCCATCATCTACTTATAAAATCTCTTCTATATCCAACAAAGCAAATAATATATTTTACAACAAATGGGATATAGATCTAAACAAAATTCTCTATAGAAGGATCTTAAATAACCAAGAAAGACTTAAGGAGATGTTTAACATCCTTAACTATCATGATAGTAAAAATTAAAACAATGCTGAATTTCCATCTTACACCTGTCTATATGACTAAGATCAAAACCACAATACATAGCTCATGCTGGAGAGGATGAAGAGTAAGGGGACCACTTCTCCATGTTGGATGAGGCAGGAGACTTATACAACCATTTTGGAAATCAGTGTGGCTATTTCTCAGAAATCTGAAAATTAATCTACCACAAGACCAAACTATATTGCTTTTTGGCATATACCAAAAGGCAGTTCAATTATACACCAAGAATACTTGATAAACTATGTTCATAAGCAGCTGCTATAAGGGTAAAGAAAACATGGTACATTTATACATAATTTAGCTATTTAAACAGGCTACAAGATAATTTGCAGAAAAACTGAGGAAACTAGAAATAATAAATGAGTTAGGTAACCCAGCCTGAGCAACAAAATTATGGTTTGTACTCTTTCATAAATGCATAGTAACTGTGAATAAAGGATAACTATGCTACAGTCCATTAACTCAGAGAGACTAGATAACAAGAGGGTTTATGGAGAATATCTAGACCTCTGTATAATGGGGAAATTTATTTGCTTTACAACCCAGTTGGGGTTTATCAACCCTCATTTATTCTCATTCCCTGCCCTACCTCCTCAGTGTCCCCATGTATAACCCCTTTATTTCTTATAAGAAAGGGAGAATATTCAACATCTAAGATAGACATTATTTCAGAGTTATAGGTAAAAAAGATTTTCAAAGTAAATGAACCTAAGAAACAAGCTGGAGTAGCTATTCTAATATCTAACAAATAGACTTCAAAAAATTAATCAAAAGGGATAGAACAGGATATATCATACTCATCATAGAAAAATTCTCCTTGATGATATTTGTTCTTAATATCTAAGCCACAAGTACAAGGATATCCACATTTGTAAAGGAAACATTAAAAACTTAAGTCAAAAATTGATCCCTACACATTAATAGTAGGACACTACAATATCCCACTCTCACCAAATGACAGATCATTTACATAGAAACTAAATGAAGAAATAATTTAATTAACAGACATTACGGCCAAAACAAAACTACTAGGTATCTATAGGACGTTCTACCCAAACACAAAAGAATATTCTTTCTTCTGAGCACTGCATGGAATCTTCTCCATAATTTATCACATATTTGGTGACAGAGCTGTTTTCAAGAGACACAGAAAATTGAAATAGCCCCTGTGTTTTATTATATTGCCATGGATTGAATCTGGAGTTCAGCAATGACAAAAACTACAGAAAGCCTAAACTGACAGAAACTGAACAATGATTAAATGATTTACTAGTGGTTCAAGAATAAAATAAAGAATTCAAGAATGTTTGAATTAAGTGAGTGTTAATGCACAACATAACAAAACAAAAGGAATATAATAAAAGCAATGCTAAGAGAAGAATTCATTGCACAAAGTGCCTACATAAAGAATTTGGAGAAAATTTTCTGAAGAGACTTAAGAGTACACCCCAACTCTCTTGAACAAAAATAAGCAAACTCACCCAAAATGAAAAGACGACAAGAAATATTCAAATTAAACATTGGAATCAATAAAATAAAAACAAAGAGAATGGTACAAAGAATAATTAAAAAAAATCAATAATTGTTTATTGAGAACATCAACAAGTTAGACTCAATCCTAATAAAACTAACTAAAGAGCAGAGACAGACTATCCAAATTACCCAAATTAAAACATAAAGAGAACATGAGAAAATGATTATGTCATTTATATAACAACACTGAACAAAATTAGAAAATTTAAAATAAATTTCTTGATGAACACCACATAATAAAATAAAAGTAAAATCAGAGAAACAATTTATGTAGAACTATAAACACTTAGGAAATAGACATTATTAAATATCTTCCAATCAAAGAAAAAATATGCCAAGGATCAGATGGTTTTAATGCAAAATCCTACCAGTACATCAAAAAAGAGCCAATACCAATACTCCTCAAAATATCCCACAAAATTTAAACAAATCAAACATTGCCAAATTCTTTTTATAGGGTTATCATCATTGTGTTATTTAAATGACATAAAGAATTAATAGAGAATTACAGACCAATTTTCCTCATGAACATTAATGAAAAATACTCAATAAAATAACTCTCAAACTGAATCCAAGAATAGAGCCAAAAGATCACCCATCATCGTCAAGTACGTTTATCCCAGAGGTGCAGAAATGGCTCAACATATGAAAATATGTCAGTGTAATCTACTATATAAACAAACTAAAAAAAAAGTGATTTCTAGGTACTAAAAAAGCCTTTGACAAAATTAAACATCACTTTGTGATAAAACTTAGAGAGATCATGGATACAAAGAATATACCATAAAGTTATAAATAGAGCAAACTGAGAGCCAATATCAAATTAAATGGAAAGAAACTAAAAGCAGTTGTGTAGGTGAAAGTTTCTGTTCTGCCAGCAATTCCTAAATATCCAGAAGCCCCTTCTCAAGTGATTGACTTGGAAGCTTAATATTACTCATATATACTCAGCCAGTAATTTAGGCTTATTACTAACTAGCTCATACACTTAAATTAATACATAATTCATGTCTATATTTATCCATGCGGCTTGGTACATTTTTACAGTACAGTATTCTCATCTTGCTTTTTTTGTGATTGGCCAGTGACTTGTGGAATTATGATCCTGTATACTGTAAAGATTTAATAGTCAGATTTGTTTAATAAATCAATGATTGACCAGAAGCTAGGCAGGAAGTAGAGACAAGGTGAAAAGACCAGGAGAATTCTGGAAGAGGAAAGGCAGAGAAACAGATACCATCCAGACACAGAGGAAAGAAGATGAGAATGCTGCACTGAAACAAAGATACCAAACCATGTGATTAAATATAGATAATGATAATAATAATAATATAGTGTAGGAGCTATGTAATAATAAGACTGAACTACTGGTTACTGTAGTCTCTGGTCTAATTATTTCATAAGTAGCTTTGCACTGGCTCAGAAGGACATAGAAACTTCTGACCAAAAACAGAAATACAGACTACAATAACTCTTTACTTTGCCCTTTTTTCCCCCTGGATTCTCCTTGTCTGATCACTGTTCCTATACTTTCTGCCTATCTATTGGCCAATCTGTGTTATATTAAACCAATTTGAGTGACAAATCTTTAGTGAACAAGATCATTTCCCACAGAATTTTCCTCTTTTTGCCTAATTAAAAAGAAAGGTTGAACCTTAATGTAATAAAATTATATAGAACAAAAAAGAATCATGTAAGAATTACACTAACAATACTAATAAATCTGCATTGGATAAAATTAGAGATAATATTTATTTATTAACATTTATCTAGTAAAAGTTTTTATCTAATTTTTGTTTTATCATACTTAGAAAAATTATAATTATTTACTTTCCAATTCTATCAAAGATTCTGGTAGGGTAAATGTAACCTAATAACAGGAACATCTTACTACCTGGACAATCACCTAAAGTTTCTTTGTAACAGTGGAGCATTCATCTTTGACCCACAGGCCAAATGATCTGACAGACTTTGTTCAGAAGCAAGAAAATTTAAAGGACTGTCTTATTTTGTCTTGGCAAAGTTCTGTAGTTGCTTTATATTGAGTTATTTTTATGTACTTTGGACATTAACAGTCAGCAACTGAGGCAAGGGCAATTTCTTTGCACACATGGTTAGATTTTGCCATAAATAAAATAAACTCCATATAGAGTTTCTTCAGTGCCCATCATGAAATTTGAAGTAACTGGTGCTGCCAAAAGCAGACAACTCTCACTGTAAAGTCTAAATTCTTTAAAATATTTTAAATACCATATTCGGTAGATATTTGAAGTATTTGAAGACTGTCTATTTATCTGTAATATGTTTCTGTATGTATTTAACTAACATGAGTATAAGTCTGCAAATACTGATGACTATTAATCTGTATTTCAATTTATTTATTATATTTTTAATAGACTGCATAAACATAATATCCTTAAAAATAGAAATACACACATAGTATACCAAAATTAACTTTGAATTTTTATCAGTAAACCAAACTCTATATTAATGTAAAATATAAAACATTATTAGTTGTATTTTAGATTAAAGTGTATTCAATATCTACCTTTTTATTCTACCATTTCTATATCCCCCATTTTTCTATTTTAGAAAAAGATCCTAGTATCTAATACCCTTTGTTTAGCATTTTTCCTAACAGTTATTCACAACTACTTATAACCAACCACTCAAAACAATGACAAATATTCATAACCAACTGAATGACCAAAACCCACCCAACCTACCTTTGAAAATGTAGTCATTACGTTCTTAAATTTATCTCCTTCTATCTGGAAGCGAGGGTAACTTTAGGGGCCCTGAAGAATTTTTAGTTAATTGTCTAGTCCTGGCAATTGTTTTGTTAAATCTCTTTTTAATGGTAAAATACAAGACATCAAACTGTGAGGCTGGGCCATCTTAGTAATTACCTTAAAATTGTCTCTAGTAGTTTGTAGTTCAAAGCTGATCTTTGGATGATATTCTTGAGTTTAGTGGTGTTATTATCTTTGTAGGCCCTGTCTTCCTTTTGGAAACTTCAAAGTGCACTGTTAGACATGGTCTTGGTTTATTGGCAAAATGTAATAATTTTAAATATCATGAGTAGAAGATCTCAAAGATGTGAAAGTATCAATATTTGTTACATATATCCTGAGTACAAGAACTTAATTCCTAGTTACCTGATAGAGACTCAAACCCAAAATAATGCACAGGGAGCTCAATTAAAACCTATTTCTAGAATCAGTTAGTACTCTATATAATCATTAATATCATGACAAAAGTTTAATATACATGTATTATATGTATATATTAAATAATATAATATTATATAAATAATATAATAATATATAATAAATATATATTAACCTTATATAAGTATAAGGTTATATAATTATAATTTTCTTAAGGTGTTAATATATATAACAAATATATTTATTTATTTATTTATTAAAAGAGTTAAAGTGTCAAAATAAAAGAAAAGGGCTATGATATTAGTGGCAATAAAATATTCCTTTATTATTTTTTCTATCACATATTATTTGGCTCTTCTGAGAGGAGACAAAAATTTTGGATTTCAGTTAACAAGTATGCATGAATTTAGAGAGTAAGAGAAGCACACTTCAACTCAAAAGCCAGACTTAAATTTCAATTAAATTGGGATTACAGAGGGACCATTTGCATTATATGTCACAGAGAAGAGCAGAAACAAAAATTTCAGAAGATTTACAAAATTTTATCCTGTTGGAAATGTGATGCACTAATAATAAAATTTTTTCTTGAAATATTTTTTGAATAATTTTTCTATCTTTTTTCACATGTATTATTTGTACAGTGGTCTTCAAATTTATTAGCTAAATTTTTTTCACTCTTCTTAAAGAAAAGAAAAAAAGAACTCTTTTCCTCAACCCTAATTTTGAAGAGGTTTCCTTCTGGTAGGTTATATCTGATCAAGTAAAAGTTATATTTAATATAATCTTCTGTTGTTCATTTGATTACAACACTAATCATTCTACACAATTGTGGTAGAATGTTTTCTGTATGATGTAAATAAAAAACTGTTTGACCCATGCACAGCACTGTAGAAGTGGGTGGAGAATCAGAGGCAGCCAGGGAGGAGAAGGAGGGTGGAGTTAGTCACTCTCGATATGTCCTCCACAGAAGCAGCAGGTAGGAATCCAGGTGAGCCATGGGCTGTGGGCCACATGGTGGAAAGATAAATGGAAATGGGATATTTAAGATGAAAGAGCTAGCTAGTAATGTGCTTAAGACATGGGCCTAACAGTATGAAGTTAATATAAGCATGTGATTCGTTTCTTTGGGGGGACAAAAGCTGTGGGCATGAACCAGGTTCCAACTGCCGCCTAGGGGCGCACCAGGTACAAACCTCCGGACCAAAACGGCCCAGGAAAAACTTTTTACAACACACAATGGCCTTGTTACATATTTCTTTTTTTCTTTTTGTCACTCTATTTTACTTCAATTTTTTAGAATATAAAGCCTTATATTTTTGGTTGAGAGCCTAGCTTTTAACGGCTGAGCCATTTGGAAGGGGCAGGAGGGGGAAGGGAATTTTAACAAGGGTATGCATAGATAAAAAATATGACTTTAACCATAATAAGAAAAGAAATATAGACAAAAAATTAAAGTCTTTTCTTTCTAAATAAAAAATAATTTTAATAAAAATTACAAAAGTGTAATTGTTAGTTATAATAATTGTTTAAATTGCCATGTCATTTGATAAACTATCATCTCTTCTAAGAGATTTCTTTTGTTCAAATTTTATTTTTATCAATTCTAGACCTGGGCTTCTTTTACTTGGGAGGCTTTTAATGACAGATTCAATTTCCTTTAGGACAAAATAGGTCTGTTTAGGTAATTTATCTGGTCTTCATTTAATTTTGATACATGGTACCTGTCCAGAAAGCTGTCCATTTCTTCTAGGTTTCCCATTTTTGTGGAGTATAGATTTTCAAAGTACGACCTGATTAATTATCTGGATTTTCTGGGGGTCTGTTGTTATGACCCCCTTTTCATTTCTGATTTTGTTGATTTGGATACTCTCTCTCTACTTTTTGATTAGTTTGGATAAGGGCTTATCTATCTTATTGACTTTCAAAAGAACCAACTCTTTGTTTGACTCACTGATTCTTTATATTGTTCTTTTTCTTTCAATTGTATTGATTTCAGCTCTAAGTTTGATTTTTTCCTGCAATCTACTCCTTCTAGGTGAGTTTGCTTCTAGTTGTTCTAAGGATTTCACTTTTGCTGTTAGTTCTCTAGTGTAGGATTTCTTTAGGTTTTTCATATAGTCATCTATTGCTATGAATTTTCCTTTTAAGACTGCTTTCATTGTGTCCCACAGGTTTGGGTATGTTGTGGATTCATTTTCATTAAATTTGAGGAAGTCTTTGATTTCTTTTTTAATTTCTTTCTTGACGCAGAGGTGGGTCAGCTGAGTGATCTTTAATTTCCATGAGCTGGTAGGCTTTCTTTGATTTTTGATGTTGTTGAACTCTAACTTTAGACCCTGGTGGTCCAATATGATACAAGGGATTAATTTTATTGTTTTGTATCTATTCACATTTGGTTTATAACCAATTATGTGATCAATTTTAGAGAAAGTTCCATGTGGTGCTAAGAAATATGTATATTCCTTTGCATTGCTGTGGAAGCTTCTATAAATATCTATTAAATCCATTTATATCATAACCTCCATTAGACTCTATTTCTCTGTTGAGTCTCTGTCTGATTGACCTATCCAGGGGTGAAAGTGGGTGATTGAAGTCTCCCACTATTAGGATGTGAGAAGTGATGTGGGATTCGAGCTTTAGCAGTGTTTCTTTTACATAAGTAGGTGCCCTTATATTAGGGGCATAAATATTCAGGATTGAAATCTCCTCTTGACCAATTTTTCCTGTGATGAATAAGTAATGTCCATCTTGATCCTTTTTAATTGCTTTTAGCTTAAAGCCTACTTGGTTACATATTAGGATGGCAAACCCCGGCTTGTTTCTTAGGGCCATTTGATTGGAAAATCTTTTCCAACTCTTTACTCTCAGCCTGTGTCTGTCTTGATGGTTGAGGTGTGTTTCTTGTATGTAGCAGAAGGATAGCTTCTGTTTTTGTATCCATTTTGTTAGTGTGTGTCTTTTTATAGGTGAGTTGAGTCCATTGATATTAAGGGATATTAGTGACCACTGATTGATGTTTCCTGCTATTTTTGGTGGTAGCTTATATGTATTTCCTTTCTCTGGGCTTTTATTGTGTGGGATTATTAAATGTTTGTGGTTTCATGGGTGTATCTGGAATCCTTAGGTTGGAGTTTCCCTCTAATGCTTTCTGAAGGGCCGGATTGGTAGATAAGTATTGTTTGAGAATGACTTTGTCATGAAATATCTAGTTTACTCCATCTATGGTGATTGCTAATTTTGCTGGATATAGTAGTCTAGGTTGGCAGTCATGCTCTTTTAGTATGTATAACTTCTGACCAAGCCCTTCTAGCTTTCATTGTTTCAACTGAATGTATTATTCTGATCGGTCTGCCTTTATAAATAAGTTGGCCCTTTTCTTGGCAGCTCTTTTAATTTTTTTCTTGGTTCTCTAAGTTTTGTGGCTTGATTATTATGTGGCAAGCAGAATTTCTTGGGTCGTATCTATTTGATGGTCTGTAAGCTTCTTGTATCTTTATAGGCATTTCCTTCTTTAAGTTAGGAAAATTTTCTTCTATGATTCTATTGAATACATTAACTGTGCCTTGGAACTGGTATTCTTCTCCTTTTTCTATTCCTATTATTCTCAGGTTAGGTCTTTTCATGGTGTCCCAGATTTCCTGAACATTTGTGTTATGTCTTTTCTCGTTTTAGTATTTTCTTTCACTGATGTATCTATTTCTACTACTGTGGAAAGACTCCAGAGAATCTTTCTTTTATCTCTTGTATTCTGTTGGTTATGCTTATATCTGTGGTTTCAGCTCTTTTCTTCAGATTTTTCTTTTTCCATCTTTGTCTCATTTTGTGCCTGTTAATTGCTTAGTTCCTGGATTATTTCTTTTATTTTTTGGTTTACCTTTTCTTGGCTTTCTTTCAAAGATTTGTTCATCTCTTCCAATTTTTTGTTTGTATTTTTCTTCTACTTCTTTAAGGGAATTTTTTATATCTTCTTTGAAGGCTTCAATAATCTTCATAAAGGTGTTTCTGGTGTCATTTTCTTCTTTTTCCTACTCATGGCCCTGTTCACGTCTTGTAGTTGTAGAACCACAAGTTTCTTCTGTTGTTGCCTTATTGTTCTTTATATTGTTATGTGTATTTTTGTCCTGGTATCTGCCCATGGCTTCAGTGGTTCATGATTAGGCTGCTCCTAGTCAGTTGTGGCAAGAGAACTTGTGTGTCTCCTGTCTCCTCTGAGCAAGTGGTCTGCTGGATCTCTGACTCTTCTCTGGACAGGGATCTGAATTTCAAAACCTCAGTCCTTCTCTGCTGATGCAGTTGGAGGCGGGGCCTGGCTTTTCAAGGTCCCCTCTTTTAGGTGTGGCTGGAGGAGCCCCTTACAGCCAAACCATAGTCCTATCTGCTAGGGAGAGCTTTGATCAGACTCTAGGGATTGACCCTGTTCCAGGAGAGCGACTATCCAGAAGAGTGGTCTGGGTGCGGGAATCTGCTCCGCTTACGAGTTTTTAAGTCACAATGATATGCCTTTTAAAAAGATTGTATACACTGATTCATCCTTCCCTGTGTGCAACCCCTTTCTCACTTTCATTTTATTTTCTTGATATAATCTGAATATTGTTTACATGCCATATACTTTCTACCATTGACATTTGGAATACCAGCTATAGCCTCAGAAAAACAGGCCAATCTGATGATACCTGGGGAATTCCCAAATATTACGAGATCAAAAAACCTTTTGTCAACTAATTAGTTTAGGTATTTTTGTAGTTAACAACAGTCTTGGAAAATAATTTTAAAATTTTAAACTTATGGTTTAATGATTATAATATTTATAATGTTTACATATATTTATAAATATAATATTAGAATTCATTTATTATTTATGAACATCTTATTTCATTGCATGGTCCTAAAATTGTGTAATGATAAAAGTAGCTGAAAGAGAATATAAAGACAAATTGCTATTTATAAAGCATAAAAACAAACTATTTTCTGTTGTTATAATAAAATTTTAAGACGTGTTTTTCCAGAACTGTATCTACATACTAAAGGCTGTATTAAACACTGATTCATCCTTCCCTGTGTGCATCTATAAGATATTCATCTAGATCCATAATTTCACTAGATTTATGTTAGCCTGATGTCATTTGACAGAGTACATTTATTTATTGACAGATGATATAAGATATGAGCTACCACTACATCATTTGAACATTTACTTTGGGCACTAATCTCTACAGTTCCTGTACTAATGACTTATTGCTTCTGTTTTATGATTTTTGGCAAAAATATAAGTCAGATTCTAGATGTTCTGCTTAATAATTCTTAAAGCAACTTTAACTCCACAGAACAAAGAATGCTGATGAGACATTTCCCAAATTCTATTTATATGCACCCCAACTATATATTGATGGGCCAAGGAATAACTTCTATATTAATCATTAAATGCATTAAATTCATACTGACATAACATAATTTAATATTTTGATCTTCATAAAGTCTAATTAGACAGAAAGCATCATGACTATTTTGTGCTTTGTTGTCTCCTAAAATTTATATATCATATCTCAGAATGCTAAAAAGTTCTGATTATTTTATATACTGTTGAAACTTTAATAACTGGCAGAAGATCTAGAGGGAAATACTGAATAAATATTTTTATTTTCTTAAGGCACCTTATTTTACTTTTAAGTACTGGGTTTTACAACGTTGGAGGTTTAGATTTTGCATACGTAAGATAATGATTTTTTTCATTGTTTTAGATGATATTAACCCAAATTTTATATAGAACTTCAAATTATTACATGATAATTTGCACATTTGCACATTTACACTTTTGTTTGTTGAGTTTTTGCTTGCTTTTGTTTTATATTTAGATTTTAATTTTAATTGTGCTTTTGTTATGAAAGCAAGAGAACAAAATTTGATGGGTGGAAAGGTGGAGGGATCTGAGAGAAGTCAGGGAGAATAAAATGACATAAAATAAGATATTATTGGATTGTCCAAGACATCTTAATCACATAAAAATTTAAACATTCCTCCTCAGCAGGAAGGAGAGACCAACACTTAGAATTTATAAGAATGAAAGCTATGCAAAGTCTGTCCTGAGATGTTGGGTTCCATCTGATGTCCAGTATTCCCAGGTTTTCTCTATTCACATAAGAGCTAATATGGATACTTTCAACACATATAAAATTAATGAATCTTGTTGGAAACAGGCAGAGAAAATTTAGCTTAAGTAATGCCATTTTGTTTCTGAATTCATTTTATCCATGAGGTAGGACAAAGTTCAAGTATCCAGGACTTAGAAGATCTGAGAACTTTACAAAGCTGACCAACCTTAAAAAATAGGAAGTCTTTTATGCATCTTTTGCTCTTTAAAATCATTATAACTGTTACTAATAACAGAAACAACAAAGTAATATAATTCCTTTGACTGAAAAATTACATGCTTTGCAGTTGAGAATAACAGAACATATTGGGGAAACCCCTAACCTCTGAATCTTGATTGGTGGGGGAAATGTAATTGTAACTTAGCACAGATGTGTATGGTCCTTGAGCTTAAATCTTTGCTGCAATGAATTTACAGTGATGCAGTCAGCTCCTGAGTCTGTGCTCTGGTCTCTGATTGGAAAGTCTTTACTTTTTACTTATTTTCATTTTTTTCTTGCTATTCAATTGAATAAATTTTTACTTTGCATTGACTCTGGCTCTTGATATATATTTTTTTAATACTTAGATCCTAACACTGAAAAGTGCAGTTTCATAATTGCAAGAAACTGCGTTCAGCCTCTATCCTGAATATACTTTGAAGGAATCCTTATCAGAGAAGATGATTTGATAACAGTTGAGAAATTTGGAGGCTAAAATTTATATAAGTCAATCTGCACTTTGGACCAATAGCTATAAGATATATATATATATATATATACTAGTTTTTAAAGTATATAAGTATGGTTATTTGTTATGTCACTAGAGAACACTGATACAGAGAAAGATTAACTATAGATAAGGCTGTCTTTTTTTTAAGTCACATAAACCTCTAGTTTCAGTAAGGCTAGGAGAGGGACATATAAAGAATCAAAGTTATATGATGAGTGTGGCAACAGGGTATTTGGTGGAACTGATCTCTTAGCAAGAAGTTACAGCATAAATTGAAAGAAAGCTAAACAGCAGGTAGGAATCAATTCTCCAGCATTCTATGCCTAAAGCATTCACAATCATTAAGGTTGAAACAAAAAGTAAACTTTTTAAAAGGCATTTTCTGTATAATGGAAAGATTATATAATTTTGTGTTTTAGTTTGTTTGTATGATGAATAGTATTTAGGGATTTACATACATTTAATATCCTTCAATACTTGGGGTGAACTGTACTTGTTCATGGTGCACAATATTTTTGGATTTGATTTGTAAGCATTTTATGGAGTATTTTTGCATTTTTGTTCATAAGAAAAATTGGTTGTTTCTATATTTTATTGATTTAAGCTCTGAGTTTACTATTTCTTGCTTTCTATTCCTTTGTGTATTTTTTCTTTTCTTTCTAGAGCATTCAAATGTTCTTTTAAGTTACTAGAAAAAAAGATTTCTTTCTTCCTCCCTCTCTCCATCCCTTCCTCCCTGCCTCACTCACTCACTTGCTCTCGTAGGCATTTATTATTATGAACTTGCCTCTAGAAATATCTTTATAGTGCCCTGTAAGTTTTGGTATGTTGTATGTTTACTATATTCATTTGCATTTGATTCTAAAATGTGTTTAAATTTTTTACTTCAGTCATGAGAGTTGTCAGTTTCCATGAGTTTGCAATCATTCTGTTGTTTCTATTGTTGATATCTAGCTTTAACACATGATGGTCTGATACGATGCAAAGAGTTACTTCAATTTTCTTGTATTTGGTCAGACTTGTTTTAATTCCAGTTACATGATCAATTTTAGAGAAAGTTCTATGAGGTGTTGAAAAGAAACTATATTTTTTGTGTTATGGGTAAAATGTTTTGTAAATATCTAGTAGGTCCATCTGGTTTATAACATCAGTTAGTGTGTTAGTACTTCTCATTTTGGAGGAGTGTTCTTGATGACCAGCCTATTGATGAATGTGTTCTTTTGAAGTCTCACACAATTGGTGTGTGAGGGTAAATAAGTGATTTATGCTGAAGTATTTTTTATAAACCTTTTGTATCCTGATGTTTGGAACACAGATTGAAACATCCTTTTGGTGAGTTTTTTCAATAATGAGTATGTAGTTTTCTTCTCTATCTCTTTTAATTAGTTTTAATTTGAAGACTATTTAATTAGATATTAAGATGGTTAATCCAGTTTGCTTCCAAAGTCCATTACACTGCAATATGTTTACCATTCTTTTGTGTTGAGATAATGTCTGTTTTGATGATAAAGTTTGTTTCTTGGAAACAGCAGAAGGATGAATCCTATATTCTCATCCACTTTGTTAGTCTGTGTATTTTTATTAAGAAGTTGAGATCATTGATGTGGAGTACAAGCAATGGCATGTGTGTCTGATTATTTGTATGTGCATTTGCTCTTTTGTTTGGAAGACCTTATTTTTACTTTATTTTCTGTGATTTCTGCGGACTAGTTAACTTTTTAAGTCGAGTTTTCCTTTGAAGTGCCTTGTGTGGAGCTGGATTTGTACACAGATATTGCTTAAATTTGATTTTAACTTAAACTGTCTTATTTTCTCCATCTTATATGTAGTAAAAATTTTTAGGATATGAAGATTGTTCTGTCATCTGTGATATCTTAAAGTTTGTAGAATAACAACTCAGGGACACCTGGCTTCTACAGTCTCCTTTGAAAAGCCAGGTGTTATTCTAGTAATTTTTCTGTATGTGTTATCTGTTTTTATTCTCCTTTCAGTTTTCAATATTCATTTTTTTGTTCTGTACGTTTAGTGTTTTGATTACAAGTGCTGAAGAAACTCTATTTTTTGTTTCAGTTTATTTTCAGCACTATATACTTCTTGTAGCTTTTTTCAATCTCTTTCTTTAGAATAGAAAATTTTTCTTCTACAATATTAATTAATTTTATTCTCTTGTTTCTTCAATGCCCAAGATTCTTCTTTTGATCTGTTGTATTCTGCTGGTGAATAACTGTAGTCAGCCTACTTGCTTTCCTAGGAGAATTTTAAATGATTTTTAATAAATATTAAATTTATCTATATTATCTAATATTGAGAGAGTAGATGTTATATTAATAAAGTTTATACAGTGTATCTTATAGACAATACAGTGTAACAGTTTCAAAACTGCTTACTGATCATTTTTGTAGGTTCTTCTCATAACTTTAATCTTTAAGGTAAAATTCCCTGGTAGAAGTGTGCCAAAATAGTAGTATTTTTCACACTAAATAGTAAGATTTTACTATTGGGGATTATATTTAAAAACAGAAAAATGTGGCTGAGAAAACAAGTCTTGGACTGGAGAAACAGTATCTTATAAAACCTGGTATGGTAATAAATAATTATAATTACACCATTTTGGAGGCAGAGACAAGAGTTCATAAACTGAGCTACAGGTGAACCTAATCCAAACAAATAAATATTAAAAAAATAAGCTGGAGAGATGATACCTTGAGTAAGGCAGCTTGGCACCAAACCTGATAACCTGAGTTTGATCTCCAAAACTCACATCATGGACAGAAGAAATAAATTTCAGTATGTTCTCCTTTAATCTCCAAACATATGCTGTAGTGTGATTGACCTTGTACCAAATATATAATACATCTTTTGTAAATGATATATGAGGGTGCATAAATGAAAGTGATTAATTTTATTCTATTCTTTTATAAATGCTTTTTCCTACTAGATATTTGGAAACTCTAGGACTTTGCTTGTCATAGTCCATTACTAACAACATAATATTTTCATGCAAGGGCTTAATATTTGAGTTTTCATAAAAATAAAATCTTACGCTCTTCCAGAAAGGCAATCCTTAGTGTCATCAAAACAAGCTCATGATATAAGTGCCTACAGAGATTAGAGAATGGTGTTGGATTATCTGGAGCTAAAGTTATATATTGTTGTGTGTTGCAGTTTCAGGTCTAGAGTCCATACTCAGATCCTCTGCAAGAATATCAAGTATTCTTAACTTTTAATGCCCTTCATCAGCAAATTTTAAAGATTTGTTTGAAGTGTTTATAAATTATGGTTATTTTTGTGAAGTGCATGTAGCTTATGCCACATCATATGTATAGGTCAGAATATAATGTGCAAATGTTAATAATCTTGTACCGTGTAGGTTAATGGGTTTGAGTACAAGTTGTTGGGATTAATGGCATACCACTTTTCTTCCTGAACCATCTTTCTTACCCTATCTTTAGTGTTAAATTTTCCATGGTTTTCTTGAGTAATTTATTTATTTTTTTTCTGATCAGTCTTAGAGTTTTTTAATAGTGAGAGACAGTGTGTAGTTCTACAATAAAATTTCTTAAAATGAGTAATTGTGGTGGAAATGTTCTCTGTATGCTGTAAATAAAGTAACTGGTTTGGCATATGTGGAGTACCTTAGAAATGGGTGGAGTATCAGAGGAGAGACAGGTAGAAGGAGGGCAGAGTTAGTGAGTCTCCATCTGACCCCTGAGGAAGAATCATGTAAAGAATACAGGTGAGTCACAGGCCGGAACACGTGGCAGATAGAATACTAGAAATGGGTTGAATTAAGATAAAAGAGCTAGCTAGTAATGTGCTTGAGACATAGGCCAAACAGTGTGAAATTAATATAAGTGTCTGATTCATTTCTTTAGGGAAAAAGCTGCCGCAGGCAAGGTTCAAACTTCTGACCCTTCTGTAAGAGGGTCTGGAAATCTCCTACAAAAAGTAATTGTCTTCCCTTCAGTATAGCTAACAATATCTTTAGATATTATTTGTTTTTACAACATTGTAATGTGTGTTGCTATTATTCTTTAGTGGATAGTGTACAAAGAGTCAGATGGATATTCTACTTTGAAAAGAGCAATTTAAAATTTTTTAGCCTAAGATTTTGAGAGGTTAAAATATTCTTTGTTGTATGGTAAAAAGTTTGTAGAGGAGTCATGTTTACTATAAAACATTGTTTTTTTAAAAATAAAATATCTCAAATCAAATATTGAAGCAATTACATAAAGCATTGTATTAGTGTGTCTGATAGAGAATTGCCAGAGTAGAGATTAATATACTTGGTTTCTAAAGCATTTACTTAGCTTTTGTAATAGAAAATTAGAAAATATATTAAAATTATGTAATTGTGCCAGGAGCCATATGACTTATTTGAGGCATAAAGCCTGAGAATAGTAAAAATAAGTTCTCCTTGTAGGAAGGCCTTGGAGAATTTAACCCATTCTTCACAAGGCTGATGGATAGTTTGCTGCATAATTCTGGGCATGACCCCAGGAACATACATAATACCTGCTTTCGTTGCTCTCCTTATACCAATTATATTTCTGGTAGCCTCCTAGTTTCACTTTCATAGAGCCACAGAATAAGTAAATAGCTATTGCATTAGATAAATGTTCCCTTGATGATTCTTCTCTGTGTGAGCCAGAGGGGATATTGTTAAAAATATACAGTGAATCTGATTTAGTTTTTAAAGTCCTTGATGGTTCAAGTGTGACTAGGAATTCAGGATTCTCAAGAACAGAATGGTACCTTTCCAACACACCTTGTGACTAGTTTGAAAGACTCAAAAAAGGTCATGACATTGTAAATTTGCATAATTGTTCTGGAGAGAATGATCTTAACCACAAGAATCTAGGAGAAATGCAAATAAATAAATACCAAGAGTTAATGGGAACTGTGGTGGGATCAGGCACTATTTAGAAAGATTTAGAGGTGTGGCTTTTAGGTCTCGAGTTTTCATGTACTGGGCCTGGCCAGCTCTTTCCTAGACTGGTTGTAAGCTATTTTGTTCTTGTTGTTTGTTTGTTTATTAGGGAACAGTCTAGAGACAGGGAACCAAGCTGAATCATAGGAATCCACAGTGCCCTCCTTCCTAATAGCTGTGCCCATACTGTAGGAAGTTGAGAGAATGGGAACATGAGAACAATAAGCAGTGCTAACTATTAAGAGTAAGTTTTTAAATTTTGTAGTTTATAGGATGCTAGAAAAAACATGGTATATCCCATGGGAGATAGAATAGTACAGCGAGATGAGTGAATTGATTCAGCCTTGTGTTGAGGAGTTAATTGTGAGAATATAGAATTTACTAGAGGTGTTTACCACTAGAGTAAATTTTAACCACTAGAGGTAAAACTTTATTTTACTTTGTATGATGCTGTAACTGCAAATTGCCAACTGAAGACACTATTCTAACTGTAGGTGTGCCTACTTAGAGAACTTCCTTTGTTGCTTGCTATACTGCTTATGCTTTTAATATTAAAACTATTAACCAAGTAAGTCATGCTTTCTGGTGGGAAGGTTGGGGGACAGAAGGTGAATGTTGTTAGATAACAAACTGAACAATTATTGTAATTATTATTATAAACTTAAGAAAACAAATACGTTTGTAAAACTGTTTATGCAAACTATTAAAATTGTGTAAATAAAAACTACTCAGCTACCTGGGGCCACTTATTTTAAAGAGGTGGTGATGATTTCTTCATTTCACTAACTTACACATCCATTTTAGGTCACTATCGCATTAGGAGCAAAGCTCCCAGTATAATCAGTATAGAGAACAAGTGACAAAAAATGGTATAAAGTATTAGTAGCTAAAATATTTTGTTATGTTAGACTGTCTGTAAAGTTGCAGCAAATAATGAATAGTAATTTTGATGTACACTTTCACATATGTCATGTTAAAATGAAACATTAGTGAACAGGGATCTAAACACTGATTAGGGATTTTTTCAAAACCATTTCTTAAATATGGCTTTTTAAAATACCTAATGGAAAGAAAAATCTCATTAATGATAAGTCTTATTTGCCACACGTTCTATATGGGTTTGCTACGATTTAGTAACAGCAGAGATCTCAGTCTGATACTCTATGGATCAACTAATGCTCATGAGCATACCAGTTAAATTTAAGTATCTAAATACCATCATATGAACTTCTAGTTTTCCATGATGCATTGTTTTATAAAGAGAAGAGAAGGATAATGCTGGCTTATTACAGTGGCATTACTATATGAGTAACATATTTCTTTCAGCCACAATTTGTAGCCTATGATATGATATGAACAAATATTCAATGAAAGGTAATTGCAAGGAAACCTTTACACTTCAAAAGAAAAGATAGAACATGCTTCTACAAGTATTCTGTGGAAAATTACTCAGTGACACTTCTTCCCTGAAAAAAAAAGTTCTCTAAGAAAATGTTGGAATAAACCATATAATAAAAATACCTTTATAAATTTAAAAACTAGCCAACACAAGCACTTAAATATGTAGAATTTCATTTAAATAAGTCAGTCAACAATTTTTTTATAAAGTATTTAACACTTCATTGTAGAAACATAGGCAAAATGACTATTATAACCAAAATGAAAAATACTGTTCAATTTAAAAAATGTACTTAAACAAGAACCTGAAAAGTTTTATGATATGCATAACATTGTTCAAGCAAATCACACAAGTATTACATAAACCAATATTCTATAAAGGCCTCAGTATGGCAAAGTTTAGAAATAGGTAGTATGCATGCACATAGTACAACAAAAAATTTCTTATAAAACAGCAGTTTTTAATGCTTGTACAAAGGGATAGAGAGCAACCACAAACATATTTCATCTGTTAGATTAATACATTATGACAGCTAAAAGTCAGTCATGTCTATCAGAGGGACAAAAACCCCCACAGTTTATGAATAAATCTTTTGTGCCTTTAAAGATATTTGTATAAAAATGCTATCTTTTTTATACAACTTAAATAAACCATACTTGTTATATAATCAAATTTGAAAACACAAAAAAAACCAAAGTAAATAGATCTGTGTGTTTTGTATAAACAGAGAAAAACAATGTTTATGGTATGGAGAAATTCTCCAACTGGCATCATGACAGGTTATTCTTATACCTAAAAAGGTTCTTGAATCATAGTTGAATAGAAAGAATAATTAATTATTCATATCATATCTTGTAGATATTTACCAATTATTTTATACAAAGAAAATTCTCTTCGAATAAGCAGAGTGTACATTTGCAAAACTGAAATTTTGGCATCAGATTCTGTGGTTGTGTGTGTGTGTGTGTGTTTTATATTCATTCTGATTAAAGGCTGATGTCCATCTACAACATGAACATAAAGAAAAGGAAATATGTATGACCTGAATGCCCATGACCTTCTGTGCTCTTGGCTGGCTATGTGCCTCAGGACTGAGGAGAAATAAAAGGTCTTATCCCATAGGAACTGCTATTAGTCCTTTTCCAGTTATATGTTTGCTATGTCCTATCAACCTAAATATCACTATTGTTACAGGGGGTATATATTTTGTATATCATATAGTCTACTACATTTTGGAAAGTAAACCATTTTTTATTCATGCAAATTATTAATATTATGTAATTTTATCATTTTAATTTTTTTCCTCAAATTTGCAGATAGTCCTTTGTCATCTGTAATTAATCTCAAAGCAGGAGATACTAAAATTGCAAGGGGTATGTATTCTCAGCCAAGTCACAATCCATGTTTATGGGCATAAAGAAGAGAGTGTCAATTCAATTTGAAAGTTTCCTTTCGATTCAAAAGAAAATACAATGTCATTGCATTATAGTATTAAGACAATAATATGAGAAAATGGAGAGTACATTGCTGATTATGTAGAACCAAAAATCCTTATAAAATAGGTTGTTCATATTAACTCTACAAAGAAATATGTTTTTTAAACTTTAACAAATTCAAAGGTGTGTCATATCAGCAGCATTATTGTAAGTTGTAGTGTAGTGCAGTTATTTTTTCATAAAAATACCATAAAAATGGTGAATCAATATTCATTAGCAAAAAAATAAAGCCCCCAAAACTAAGAAAACAATTAACCAGGAAAAAGATACCAAGATAATGCTGATGCTAAAACAAGTATAATACTGTTGGAACATACAAAAGTAAGCCTTATATTTTATACATTTATACAGCATAGAAAAGTGTCCTTCATCATGCCACTGTCTCTCTGATGCCAATTTCAATTTTCTTTGGGAGCAGTTCTTTCCGTTCATCAGCACTTCCTAATGAGTTTCGACAGTTCTGTCCATCCATATACAACTTTGCATACACTGGGTTGGAGTAATTTGTTGGCTGAAAAAAAAAATAAGTCTCATTTTACTATTTCTTTAACCACATTAATTATTTTGTAAAATGTGTATTTTTAACGATAGTGTATAATTTAAATTCCATGTTCATAGATATTAGTCTATTTTAATGTAGAAATGTAACTATATTTTAAAGGTGGATTGGGTGCCAAACAGAAGCTTTGATATAAGACTAAATATCAGTATATACTTATGAAAATATATTCACAATGTCTTTACTGTAAATTGTTCAATGTTATTGCCACGTCTGAAGAATATTTGGCCTTATACTCATATTGTCACAACTTCTGACTGCTGGTGCAAATCCGCAGAAGGCACAAAACATGTGGATGAAAATAGTATTTAACTGCTTTTCTCTTCTAGTTTTTTTTTTTTATGTGAATTAAACATAAGTAAATGAAGACAAGTTGAATTCCCAAAATACATCAGAGAGGCCACTTGGCAACTTTTTAAAAAATACTACATTTTTGTTTCCTACAACCTGTATAAACTCATTATTGGAAATAACTCTGGAGTCTTCCAATTAGTCTTTACTTCACAGTCACCTGAGGTTTCAGACACATGGTTAATTCTGAATAAAAGTCAAGACTAACAGAAGCAGTTTTTTTTTTTTATTTTTTATGTTCAAAATGACTCGCAATATTTATTACTAAAGAATTGCAACTTAACACAAGAAAGTACCAGTGCCTTTCATTTTTATCTGTATTGGTGCTTTGAATTAGTTTGAAATTTTTTTAATGCAGTATCTCTGCCTTAGTTACAACAAGAAAACATGTACTCTTCATAGCATGCATAGGAGACATTGTAAGACAGACTGTGAGAATGAAAAGGATTTGATGGTTGGGAGGAAGAGGTGAGGGAACATGAAAAACCACAATCTATTGTTCTACCTAAAATGAGCTTCGTGACTCTGGACAGAAAAGCTTTTTCTAAACCCAGTAACGAAGTGTTAAAAATAAGATAGATTTAATTCGACCACCTCTAATTTGTCAAATTGATGACATATTTTAAGGATATTTTAACTTAGCTTCATATATACTACGGATCTAGCTACTTTCCTATCTTTAGTTTAAAAAACAACATTTAAATTCATTCATTTCAAAATTTTCTTCATAAGTCTGGCTGCCCATAAAATTAAAAATTCTTTGAAATCTTCAAGAAAAGGTTCAATCCACTTAATATCTAGCCTAAACTGGTAACACATTTTATAAGCAGTATTCTTTGGAAAGAAGACACTGCAAAAGACTGAGATTCTATTGCTGTTTTTCAAAGTGTTGCTAATTAAAACCATAAAGGCGAGTTCTGTCCATGTCAAGCACAGCTCTGTGAATGACGAGGGTTTGCAATGAGATGAGAAGAAAATGGCGGGCTGTTTCTCTCACCCCAGAAGTTAGTGGTCCTTTCAAATCAGAGTTTAGGTAGATAGGCGGTGCTGTGTGCGGGAGCTTGAAAGCACTGGACCCTCCCCCTATGTACCTGGACTGTACATAAACAGAAAATTTTATCTCATCTAATGTCATGGGAATTTTTTCACTGATATAACACATAATTAAATGATAAAATTAATTAAAAATTTTCTTTAAACCTAGTCAAAATCAGGATTGTGTCAGTATGCTGAAGTTGGGATATTTAACTCAAAGGTGAGACTCTCAGGTAGGTCCAGCTTTTGTAGGAAATGTATTGATTTCTGCTTATACTTGGAAATTACGCCAGTGAAGTTTTGACATTGAAAATTTAAAATTCAGAAAGTTATCTTTCCTGAAGACTCAGATATCCTTTTCTAACAATTCATAATCATTTTATAATTTTAGGATAAAAAATAAAATTGCAAGATTGATTTTTATTTAAATTTTCTTCATAGAAATTTATTCTTAAGACTAAAAGAGTGTCCTTGCAAGTTCATTACTTTATACTTATTGCAATGAAATGAAGAATTGCCTAATTATTATTCTTACATTCATAATATAACATTTGATATATATATATATACTATATGTGAATATTTAAAAAGCATAGAAATACAAAGGAGCATATATATGTAAAAGAAATCTTCAATGTCAAAGGTTAATATTGAACAACCTAAGATGTGTTACATAAATATAGATTTTGTTAAAGACCACAAGTCTTCAACATGAATGAAGTCAATATTGACCTTTAATACTTTTCCACAAGAAAATTAAAAAAAATAATTGTAGGATTTGGAGTTTCAATGAAAAAGCATTTTATTTAAATTACCACTTATGAGTAAGAAATTTTCTGAGTAAGAAATTTTCAGTGATGTTGAAATGAATTAAGGCAAATATCTACAAATATTCCTTTCTGTATAGTTTTAATTATTCCAGCCTCAGTTCTATTTTATCATTTTTACTAAAGATACCAGTCCTTTTGATCATAAGATATCAAAGAATAAGGAGTTTTATTCAAATTCAGCATAATGGAACTGACCATTTCATAAAAATATATGTGGAATATAATTTGCATCTGATTACATCAGACAACTGGGACACAATCTGCTTGATTATTAGGAGTGCTATGGCCTGGCTTTCTGCAACTACTAATTTATCAGTTGTTATGTAGTTACTTTTCATACAATAATTCATAATTCATAGTTTCGTCTCAGGCATTATGAACCAGGCAGGAATAAATTGTTGTGTCTTATATAATTTTAGCCATTCAGTTGACTAATTGGTAAATCTACATTTATTGAGTGCTGTGTGAAAATATATAAGTATATTGAAACTATATGTGAAAAGCCTGAATTTGATTTTATTTCATGCAGTAAGTATATGGCAAATATTTCAATGGCCTATATTCTCTTTAATTTTAAGTAATTGTATTGATTCAATCACTAGGAATCAAAATAACAAAGAAAATTTTAAAATTTTTCTTGAAATGCTGAGGAGTACATTCTCATCAGTTCATGGTACATAATGGACATTGTCCCGCCTCAGAATAGCAGTAAGGATGCCACACGTTTGTTCGGCACAATGGCTTTTTTTAATACTGGTAAATTCCCAATAATGCCAAATATATATGATCTTTCTGTATCAAGGACAATATATTACACTAAAGTGAACCATAGTTATTTCATGAAAAGTTCCAGTGTAAGAGTTTGCAAATCAATAACATGCAAAATTAGTCCTAATGAAAATAATTATAGTATCTGTACATTTTTCCATATAGTGATTGCTAACTTTTATAATAGAAAATACAGCTACTAATTTCAAGCTTAGAAAGTCCAATCCTAGGTTCAGAAGTAGATTGACTGGAGAGAAGTACAGAAATAAGAGAAAATCTCTTAAGTAAATTATTGCTTACTGTGAGTATGCTTAAAGTTACCTTTGGTCAAGGAAGTGTTTTTACAAACTTAGTAGCTGGATCACAGTTGAGAAAAAAGGCCTCATAGGGAAACTATAAGAAACACCTTATTTGACTTTCAAAAACACACTATTGTGATGAAAATAATTATTTTGAAATTAAATTAATGATCTCTTTTGATATTGACAAAATAAAATTATGTTTTTTTTGCATTCTGCTGTATATTAGGATGCTAGCAACCCAAACAATTTAAGTTATTATACTAAATAAAGCTGTGCCTTTATAGACTAAGTGAACATATATTTTTCTAAATTATACAGTATTAACTTGCATGTTTCAATGAATGTAATTCAACAAGAATTTTAATTTAATAGAGACTAGATAATTGAATATATCTTGAAATGTTGTACTATAATTTTAGATATTAAAAAATGTATAGTTAAATTCAGACCTCTGCAGTGGTTTTTCAAGAATGTTAGTATGCTCTGCTCATGATCTCAAGACATATTACCTTTACTGGATCTATCATGAAATTTGGTTCTAAAAGACTCCCATCGCTGTGGTCATGATCTACTTCATACATATTGTATGACGGATTTCCGATTTCTACATTTATTCCTCCATTGATGATAGGCTGTCTTCTAATTGTCTTTGTTCTATAATATGTAGATATAAAAATAAGTATTAATTGCACAGACAAATTGTACAGACATACCAATTTAAATATATAGTAGTAAAATATTCACTGATCTGCTGACATGGAACAGCTAATAAATTCTAAATAAATCACAATTAAAAATTTTTAATAGTTGATATACTTTAAATCACAAAGGACATAAAATTTACAATTTAACCATTTATTTTAAATAAATATGATTTAACAATGCATAAAATATATTAGAAGTAAAATTCTCCTGAATAAAATATGACATTAATAGAAAATTGACAATTAATTATATGTTAAATTTCAAATGTTTTTTGGTTGTGAAAATTAAGTGTAATAAAATATAATAAAGAAACTTTGAAATACATTATTTATAACCTCAAACTAAATGGCTAGAATCTTAATTCTTAAAGTCTTACATTACATATTATACAATTGCACAGTTATATAGATTCACAGTTATCTTTGTGGAAGATAAAGTTAATAAATGCACATTACCTATTTAAATATAGTTTATGATACATTTGCATAGTAAATAATAGACTGATAGCAGTAATTATATAAAATAAAGTAATAACAAATCTCCAGATAGCATTTTTGTTCAAGAAAAGTTTATACAAAATATAAAATTCTATCAAAATTTTCAATGATACATTCATGCTGTTGGTTTCCTTACTATATATATACATATATATACATATATATGGAGTAATTCTGTCAATAAAATATGAAGAAATATTCATGTACATTGTAATTTTAAGTAAAATAGCAGTTAATAAATTGAGAAATAGTATTGTAATTAGAATAATTAATCTTGATTTTTAAGAAAAATCATGTTTCTACCACTTTAATAAGGCTCAGTCACTGCAGGTAAATTCAGAGCATGGCAGCTTACCTTCTTTTTCTCTTACAAAGAACTAAACCAATCACTAGGGTGGTTACTAAGGTCACCAAGAGGACAAGAGGCACAATGATAGCAATGCTCCCTAGAGAAGAAATAGATCCATAGAAGAACAAGTAAACAAAATGATGTAAAGCTGGTATAACTAAACTATCACCCTAAAAAAATCTTACCACTAATATAAGTGAAAATAAAGCACAAAACAATTTATATTCTGAGGTCATAACTAAATCATGAAAAACATTCTACCAAAGTGTCTTCTTGGATGCTTGTTTAGATTTTATTTGTTTACATAGTTCATTTAAAGACCAGATGTTTTGAGATAATTCATCTGAATTACTGATAATCATCATATTTATTAGCATGCAATGATAAAACACACATTGTAATTCAATGATATCTAAATCTATTTGCCTTAAATGTTACTGACTACTTCTCAAAAACTGAAGTATTATTCTTTAAGTTATAACTATATTTAGCCATAGTTCCTGTGGCAAGTCAAATAGCAACATGGAAAAGTGAAACAGATGTAATAATTTGATTTGAATAGGCAAGGACATAAGCATAAGAGTCTAGATATTTTTTTTTTGGAGAAAGATCTCAAGTAGGTTACCTAAACTATGACTTATGTTCTTACCATTAAATGAATAACAGGAAGAATAATTAGGGATTATTTTGTTATCTTTTTGTGAACTCAACATTCAGTTACACCCAGCTGTATGTATATGTATGTGTATACACACACACACACACACATATATATATATATATACATGTCTGCAAACAGTCATACACATAAAATAAGCTGAATACATTCTAAAAATGTTTAAGAAGAATCAGATAGCTTTTACTTTGTTCATTAAACAAATAAACAAACAATTGGTGTTCTATTGCTCCCATACCAATTGCAGTATAGTTTCAGTGAAAACATCTACCTTTTTTATGCTTATGGAAATGACCTTAGGGTATACTTTAACATTTGTCCTTAAATGTTATTTTTAATTTTTCTACATCTGATCATAGAGAAAAGAAAAACCAGAGAAACTTTTTTTTTCATAGAAAGTGTGGTGTGGTAGGAATTTTTATTAGACACAGACACTTCTAGGATCACTAACTTTCGATAGTACTGTAACCCTACAGTGATATGCTAGGATTATTCACCATGAATGGCTGGAACAAGCTGGATGCAAAGGCCATTTTATAACAGAAATATTATGTAGCACACTTGAGCCACTGATACTAGTTTTTTCCCCCAGGACAACAGCCAGTACACATAAAACCAGACTTTCCATAGACATTCAGCAAAATAGCATACTTAATAAGTAATCTAGAATCAATACAATTCAACTTTTATCTAAAATTTAAATACCACACTTACAAATAGAATGTGAAATCTTACTAACCATTATATAAAATTTTCACTGCATATGCATGTGCCTATAAAATAATGATGAAGGTAATCTCATTTTATCAAAGTGATTAAGGTTTCTATAGTTTCATATAGAGGGAACACATGTAAGATAGACTGATGAAGATAAATTACCAAAATATCTAAATTTTCTAAAAAAAAATCATGTATGTAAACAACTCAGCTTTTATCCTGGAGAAATATGTATTGACTGATACATGTCCATATATATCTATTTGTATGACTTCCATCTTTATTTCTTTAAAATTTAAATCTTGTTTTGTTCTTTTAAATTATCTTGGTTATACACATTTGTGAGTTCAATATTATATTTTACCTTTGTTTCTGGGAAAGTAAATTTTTCAGTAATTAATGAAGACAGAATATCAGGCAGATCTGATGTAATTATCAGTTGCTTATAAACTTTAAATACTAAGAAACAAGTTTGTTTTCTATTAATATATGGTCTCAACTGCTTGATCTTGACAGATACTTTCACTTCCCTATACATTTTTTCTGTAATGTGTTAAGAAAATGTGTTAAGCCAATCAATACTAGATTAAAAGTATGCAATAATATTTTATTCTTGGTGTAATGTTAAATTATTTATAAGTTTATATATTTACCTGTTCTTTCTAGTTTCTGCCATTTTATAACTTAAAGATATTAATTATACATGCAAGAAAACTAAGCCTCATTTTTCTTTTAATTTTCCCATCACAGACAGTAACTGTAATCCCTATACATTACAGAGCTCAGTTTAAGAGCCCAGGCATCTGATATGCTCCTGCAACCAAACAAGGTAATAGCAATAATGTCTAGTGTCAATTATAAACAATATAAACATCATTTGGGGAGAAGAGAGAGTGACTGAAAGGGGCAGGAGGGAGTGACTGAAAGGGGCAGGAGGGAGAAGGCAGTTTGAACAAGGGGATACATGGATAAAAAATATGACTTTATTTATAATAAAAAACTTATAAAAAGAAAACTAAAAAATAATAGAAATAACTGATATTATCAATTTTCTAAAAATCTTTAAACTATATACTTTATTAGGAACTTTTTCTTTGACTCTTTTTCTTCAGTTTATTTTGTCCTATTCTGGTCTGTTTAAGTTTTTTTTTTTACTAAGTTTACTTTTTATTACTTTTAGATTTCTGTTTGCATACTAATGAAAAAGAAGTGTCATGTATTTGTGTGGGTGGGAAAGTCAGGAGGAATTGGGAGAATTTGGGGATAGAGAATCCATAATTAGAATTTATTTTATTAAACTTTTACATTAAAAAATAAGTAAGTTTCAATGTACTGTGCTAATCAGTAAATATGTTTTTTGGCAAATAGGAATCCAACCTATCAATTTTTTTTTGTAGAACATAAAAAAGGGTGTTGTAAACTGTATGAAAGGGTGAGAGAGCAGAGAGAACTCGCTCAGTAATCCTTGTGATAATGTACAAAATGGATCTTTTTTTGTAATGTGGTTCTGGAGAATTATTTTTCCCTGGAAGAAGTAGCCCTGCATCTTTCCTGAAGCCACAGGCACTGTGTGATGTTACTTCTTTTTAAAGCATGCTAACAATGTTGCCTTGGAAAAATCATCTCAGATCATTTGGCTTTAAAGTATATGTTATCCTTGATTATCTCATTTTGATGTAGCT
Source organism: Sigmodon hispidus (assembly GCA_004025045.1). Classification (NCBI taxonomy): domain Eukaryota; kingdom Metazoa; phylum Chordata; class Mammalia; order Rodentia; family Cricetidae; genus Sigmodon; species Sigmodon hispidus. The sequence continues at coordinate 153,636 of PVIH01000591.1, forward strand.
AACACTAGCTTGAGAATATAGAAAGTGTTTTACATATGCTTAAGAAATGATTGCATTGTTACACTCTTTGTGGCCGTTATTTTACACATCTCACAATATATTTTCACCTCCCCCCCCCCATTGAGGGCAAAACTTTTGCTTTTTTTTTTGAAAATAGTATAGCTTTTTTTAAAAAAATATTTTTATTTGTTATTTAGTGTTTTTATATCATGCACTCCATCAAACTCAGTTATCAGCCCTCTCATTTTCAAACTCACTCTTAAGACCTCTCCATTTACAAAACAAGCCCATTCATGCTGCTCGTCTAGCATATGATCTTGCTGTATCAAGGACAATATGTTACACTAAAGTGAACCGTAGTTATTTCATGAAAAGTTCCACTGTAAGAGTTTGCAAATTAATAACATGCAAAATTAGTCCTAATGAAAATGATTATAGTATCTGTACATTTTTCCATATAGTTATTGCTGATTTTTATAATAGAAATTACAACTACTAATTTCAAGCTTAGGAAGTCCAATCCTAGGTTCAGAAGTAGATTGCTTAGAAGAGAACTGTCTTTATATAAAAGATTAGAATGCACTCTCAGAAGATATTGTGAATTTCTGTTAAACCTATAACAAAAGTATTAAATATTATATTCCAGCTGAGCCATGCTAGCATGATAGTGGCTGTGGGAGTGTGCCATTCATCGTGGGCCAGTTTCACTCTGTCACTTCCCCTTGTCCTGACACTCCTGTATCAATGACTTCCCTTCCTTTGGACATCTTCCTATGACCAGAACTATTGCACCTCATGCTTCTGAACTTTTGCTCTTTTTGACATTTCAAAACCCTTGGTGACTTCTGGCAGCCTCTAGTTTGGCCTCTTTTCAACAGAGCATTCACGAAATCTCGTTTGTATGCCTATATTCTCACATACTGTTTTAAGTCCCCTGAGTTTCATATATTCACACACAGTTATCCATCTTACTCTTTGCCCTATTTCCAGCATATACTACAGTGTTTGAGACTTAGTAGTTTTTTTTTTTTTTAATTGTGGCTTTGAGAGAATTGGAAGGTAGAAATTATCATATCTGTAATATTTCCATATTTTTGTATTTCAGAGTATTGGTATTATATAATCAGATTTTTTATGTTAAAGTATAACAGATGGCGTAAAATCAATAAGGATGATTCAGGAAAGAGCTAAAATCGTGTGCTTCTTTATACCACAAAGACAAGAACTCACCAATAATGCCTTACAAAAATGCTGAATATATTTTATTTTAACTTTAGCACATACTACAAATAGCACAACTCAAATTTGAGCTTCATTTTTTCTAAAATTTTATGTGAATATAAAATAGGAACATGAAATGACATAACTTGTTCTGAATTTAAAATTGTTCAGACAAAACTGAGTAGCTGCTCAAGAAGAATCTGAGCACAAAGTACTAGAAAAACAGTTCTGTATAACAACTCAGTTTCTTTGCAGCATTTGAAGCACAAAGACCCAGAAGATACCTGTGGTGCCACTTAGAGATGAATATAGAAGCTGTTCATAAATTGGTGGCCAAATCTCTATGTAGACAAACAAAGTCTGTCAAAAGGATGCATCCTGCTTCTAACCAGACAAATTTTTATGCTGCTGAATGTGGTTATTTGAAAGAGAATGGCCCAGTGAGGGTTAGGCATTGAACAGATGATCTCCAGTTGGTGATATTTTAGGTAGGGCTAGTATGTGTGCCTTTGCAGAAGAAAGTGTGTTGCAGGATGGCATGAAAGTTTCAAATCCACCCATTATTCCCACAGCTTTCTATATTTCATGATTTTAGTTTAAGGTGTGAGACCTTAGCTTCCTGTTCCAGCTAACATGCCTGCCACTGGCTTTCCCCCACTGTTTTCATGCATATTAACCATCTATATCCACAATTAAAATAAATATTTGATTTCTCAAGTGACTGTGGTCATTATGCTTTATCAAAGCAACAGTAAGCAGCTAATACACTGTCTTTCTTCACTATTGTATTTAATGAACAACCTGTAATCACATGTACTCTTCATGGACAGATGACTTGTGCTTATGTTTGAGAAGTATTCAACAAATATTTAAAATCACTGCATTTTCTCTGAGAGGATAGAACAGAACAGCACCCCTGTTTCAGCAAGCCGTAGCCCTCCCTTTTCAGAACAACTGAAACAAGATTTTTGCTTTGTTTTTGTTTTAGCTACATTTTATATTTTTGGTTGTTGTTGCTCTCTACTTGGAATAATCTAACAATAAGCACTCTTTAGTTAAAAGTTTCGCATAATTAAAAGTATTGAATAGTTGGCACTCAAAATAGATCATTGTTGTATATCTTATAATATCGAACATAATTACATTGCCTTGGTAGAACTTGATATGGCTTTCTGTGTGACAACACAAATTCAGGACTTTGTATAGATCTTTAACATTATTTTCTTCAACATAAACACCATTTTCTGAGCATTGCTTTTTGTCCTGGGGTCTTGGACAACATTGTTGAACAACCTATGAAATCACTATCTAAGCATGGCTGAAATCTATGATAATCTTGTATTATTTTTACTTTTACATCCACAAGTAAATATTTGGACAGTGACTTAGCCATGTCTTCTTATGTATTTTTTTTCCTATTTTTCTTGCAAGAATGAGTGTAGTAATTTTTTTTTTAATTTAAAAAATGAACCATGTTGAGTGATGTGGAATGTCTTTCTATACTTTGTGAATCTGTTTTATTACTGGTTAATAAAAAAAAACATTTTGCCTATGTCAAAGCAGAGTAGAGCAGGAAGAAATTCTAAGCATTAACAAAGGAGAAGGATGGAGTGAGTAGATGCTGCAAACTAACTGATGACTAGAAAGAAAAACGTAAAAGAAATTATGTAATGTCACAAAGTCATGTGGCAATACATAGATGAACAGAAATGGGTTAACATGCAAGAGCTAGCTAGCAATGAGTCTAAGCCATCAACCAAACATTTTGTAATTAATAAAAGCATTTTTGTGATTATTTGGGAGTAAGTGGCTATGGGACTGCATGTCTGAACCTTGGACTGAATGGGCCAGAAACTTCTGGTTACAATTGAGGGTTCTTCCTGTACTGCTGCTCTGGTATAAGTACCATATATGATATGAGGCCCTCAGAAACACTCTAGCACTTGGAAGCAATTTCAGCCATCATCTAATAAAATCCTTTTGATAGGTAGTTCCTTTGTTATAATGTCACATCTGAGTAACTAGAAGCCATTTCAATACTCACTGATATTTTAATTAATTATAAGAATATACAGTGGAAGAAAAATGGAAAAGTTTTAGAAGCAGTGCTACTACTACTTGAAACATCTCTTCACACTTCATATCTTGTTTCAGAGCTCTTTTATGTACTATGAAATATTTCCTTCCAAAGAATCCTTTTGACCATGCCAATGTTTGGATATCCTATTCTCATGAAAACACCTAGAACATCCTTTTCTAAGCCACTTTCTATGATCCAAATATTTTTGAGTATAGCCTTTATGAAAAATTTATAAATTTTGGTAGACATTGTATACAGCACATTTTTTCTTTTTAAATAATTTAATTAATGTTTAAAATTACTTTATTCTGTCAAAAAAAAATCTGTACCTTCTTTATGTTACATCCTCAAGGATTTTTCCAAAAATGATAAAAACAACTTATCACAGAAATGTTGCCTTTACAATTTTTGTTTTCTACAAGCTAACAGTTTCAACTGCATGTTATCATTTTTAAATGTTTTTAATGATTAGTAAGATGTTTAATATTTTATAACATCACTTTTACATTATTACACTGTCTGAAATTATATTAATGTTATTTTGAGTTCTAATGTTAATGAAAAACAAATACTCATTTTTATATGTCTCTTTAGTGTATAAAAGCAGTTTAAATATATCTACTATATACAAAGTCTTATATACAATTTCTCAAGTTCTAGCACTCTAATCCACCCTACCGTTATGTTTGCACACACACACACACACACACACACACCACTACAAGAAAACTCACATACTCTGTAACCAAAAACATTCAATTTACCTATTCAGATTACAGTATTTTTGGCCAGCATAGACTTTTAGAAAAGTGCTTCTCAGCCTGTGATTCACAATACCTGTCAAATATTATAATTTATAACACTATAATAGTAAAATCACAGCAATGACCTCACGACATAAATAATTTTGTAAGTCACCACAACATGAAGAACTGTATTAAAGGGTTGTAACACTGGGAAGATTGAGGACTACTATTTTAGGTGTATATGCCACTTTTCCAAAATACTCATCGTTATTAATTTAACATAATTTCCATGTTTTAGAAATTTGGAAACAGGAGTAAGGTATATGTAAACAAAAAAGCATCAGAGCCTATTACTAATGTACAAAAATCAAGTAATCTTAATCTATATGTTGTCTCTGTCATATGCATACACACACACACACACACACACACACACACATATATATATGGTATGTTTGTGATTCTTGTTTGTGTCTTCTAATGTGACTGGCTAAATTCAAGAATTGCTAACAGTGAGAGAAAAAAAATGGCATGATGTGGTGTGAGGGGGAGGGGACCTTGGATAAGGATATATAGGGATGGAAAGAAAGAAGTTCGGAGGGAAAGCTGAACACAAGGTGGATATATGTGTAGCAATCTTATTTGCATTGCCACCCTTGATAAGCCATGCTTGTGGTTCTTGTCCTCTTTATAGTTGCTGTTAACTTTTCCTCATTTTAAATTTATTTTACTGTATTTTTATTAAATACAAAATAAAGAAGGAAAAAAAAAGAAAATAGAACAAGGTTTTATCAACTCTTTGTGGACAATAAAGTATTACTGATGCCTCAAAAAAAAAAAAAAAAGAATTGCTAACAGTGATATAACTTTTTTCCTCTTCTAACTATATTCTAGCTTTTCCATTTTGGCCCTTATAGTCTACTTATTCATGGTAAAATTATGTGACAATATATATATGAGTAGGTATAATTTTTAATGACTTATTTGGAAAATTGTTACACCTTGTCAGAGAATAGAGAAAAACACACAGTGTTGATTGAGGTAGATCTAATCTGAGATGGCAGGGTTATAAACAACATGTGATATATATTAATATACATTAAGCTTTAAAGATATAGAACCTCTTAGCAAGTCTCACTGGCAATTTACTTCTTTATAATCTGACCAATTAGGTTTATTTCCAATAGTACTACAAAGATGTTAAGACTACACTTATCTCTAATTACATGAAATTATTATTATTATCTCTTGAGGTATCACATCCTTCAATGAGTACATAAATGAAGATTAAATGACTTCTATTGTCTATTGACAGAGATTTTATTCTGTGTCACTTACTTGTACTGATGTGCTCAGACTTGCTGCTCTTTGGGGCTGGCCTCTCACACTGTGTACCTGACCAATTAGTGGAGCATCTGGAAAGATCCAAACAACAAAAACAACAAAAAAAAAATCAGTAAATAACACAAAACCTCAATGCATTAATGCAGAAACTTAAAATTAAAACATCTGTTTTAAATGAAGCATCAATTTGTACAGATTCATCATTATGAATATTGCTTTCTGATTAATTAGTTTTACATTTCCAGTATGTTGCAGGTAACTTCAATTGAATAGAATTTTAGATAATTAAAATCAAACAAATTAATCAACTTCTTTAGCATACTACTTCACAGTATTAAGTGTGTATATTAAAACCATTTTGTTAAGTTTTTACGGTTTTTTTTACCTGATAGTTTAATGTTCAATGTGTAAGTAATAACTAGACAATATGTAGACTTTTGAACAACTATAAGTATGGAAATATTACAGTAATCAGAGACAGGAAAACACAATGCTTTCCTTTGTTAAATAATGTATTTGCTAATAAGAGATCAAACTAATGTGCTCAAGATTTCAGAGACAGGAGTTGTTTCCTCATATTGATACCACAACACCACTGCTATAAGCCTAAAGGAGAATAATTGTGTAATGCCAAAAAATGAATGTGAGTTGTTTTCCCTGAGTATGAACAAAGCTAATAGGCTAACTGAAATGCCTTTGTGAGTCTGTCTCTGGTTCCACTTCTTACTTAAAATGACTTTCAAATATCACCATATTAGAATAGTTGTAGACTACGAAATAAAAGCTTTCAGGAGTATTCCCAATTCAACTCTCCCAATAGAAGGTACACTACATAACTGCAATATAAGATTTTGGTCATAATACATATGAATATTGATTTTCAAACTAGGCTTCTATAATACCACATGCATTAATTTTGGTGTTTGTAAAAATAGTATTGGCTATCATAAAAGTGGGTCACATTTCATAAAGCCATCATACCAACAAATTCAAATTACAAACAAAAATTAGTTTCAAAGTATAGGATAACCAGCATATTTTACAGTATAGATTAGTTTGAAGTATATAGCTATTTGATTAATAATGATAACATTAAATTATGAGCATGAAACATGGTTCAAATGAATATTAATATTTATTTATGTTATGATTCAAGCAATTAATTAGCTGTTTTTTGTTACTTCATAGAAGGCTTATATGATCTTTAACTTTTCTATACATACTATTTGTGATAGGAATACATTATGCATAAATAATTGAAGCAGATAAATTAAAATCTGGGTCTACAGATTTTTTATAAGATTAAATCAAAGTAATTCAGTAGACACACAAAATAGGGTAGAATGAACAATGAATAGAATATTCAGTTTGTGAAATGTTTTGCTGTTTCTCTTTTCTGCTTTTATAGATGTTTATCCTGGAAAACTCTTTCAACTATTCACAGGCTCTAGTTCTCAACACAGTCCACAAATAACTCAAAATCAGGTGCTTGGGGATATTTTGTAAACATGTTCTCCAGCACAATCTAATTGCTGCAAAATTCTTTATTTCATATAACTTTACATCTGTCAAATCTTCCTAGTTGAGCACTAAGTTTTGTATGTCTCAATGGCAAATTTGTCCTGACTTCACATTTCATTATAAAGCTAATATACACACCTAAGTGTGTGCAGCTATATTCAGTTGTTTCCCAAAATATCTAGACTTACTCCTTATATCACCTTATTTTAGAAAGCAGACTGGGGTTGACCTTAAAAATATGAGAATAGCATTTGTTATTTTTAATGGTCCTTCCAGAGCAGCAGTTCTCTCTTTTGGAGGTTGGAGAACACTTTCACAGGGGTCACATAGTAGACATTCTACATATCAGATATTGGCTCACAACCATCTGTGATGACATCTGATACCCTCTTCTGCATACTGTACACATAGTAAATAAATACTTTAAAAATAAAATAAGATACAATTCATATCAATAGCAATATTGCAGTTATGAAGTGACAACAAGAATAATTTTATGGTTGGAGTCACTACATCATTAGGAATTTTACTAAAATTTGGAATTATTAGAGAGGTTGAGAATCACTGTTTATACTGAAATGACTAAAATGGGAAAGTGAAATTACCTGGGAAATTGCCGATCAAATGATAAGTAGATTATGTTCTGTCATGAACATAGAATACCTTATATAATGCATGGAATTGGAAAAACATGTTTTAAGAATGGTAGAAATCTTAGGAAAGTCCTTCAGTTCTTTGAGTAGGACAGGCTGTGTTTGTTAACAATATGGTCTAATTTTCTAATTTGTCCACAGTTTGAAGCCTAGTACTTATTTCAGGTAAGGAAGTCACATGCTTATCTTCTTTAAATCTCTTGTTTAAATGTAGGAATGTTTAAATTCTAAATCTCCAGGGAATATTTTACTTATTTTATGTAAGGATAACTCTCAGAGATTATACTAAAAATAACTATTTTTTAAATAGTAATACATCTTAGTCAGTGATGCCAACCTTGCAATTTTCTGTACATTTCATATAAAGTAGTGTTTTACGGTCAAAGATAAAATGGGATATGTTTCACTGTGTCTCTTTGTTCCAGACTTAAAATAATCTCTTTGAGATATTAAATCAAACAGAAATCATTATTCTTGTTGCCTACATTAAAAAATTACAACCTAACACATTTGCTGCTCCACAGGTTTCTCTTCCAGTGCGTGATTTAAAACCAAGTATTTTAAAACCATCTTTATTGAATTTAATAAATCTTCATATTTAAGTAGAATGCAATGATCGAAGCCATTAATGGCCCAGAAGTGAAGGAATGTGCATATCATCAAAATTTCCTGTCCAATTCCTCACTAAATTATTTGCATAATCACACTGACTATAATTTCTCTGCCACCTCTTTGCCCCTCTCTTTATTCACCAAGCAAATTCCTCATCCAAGCTGAGCCATCTTTGAATGTGTGCTATTCCTGTTCACTGCTACCTCTGTTCACCTGAGAGCAAACATCTGCAAGTTAGACACACTAACACAAACATCTGAGTACAATTCATCAAAGAACTGTTGTACGGCAATTTCCCAGAGCACATAACTATGATGTATAGAGCATAAGTTTCATATCAACATTATACCACTCTGAATTATTGATTAAAACACAAAAATTTTAATCAAGTGCTGTTTAATTAGAGACAGGAGAGATAGGTAGTTTCTTCATTTTTCATCAAATAATAATATACCACATTGATCTTTCCCTCCTCCTCCTCCTCCTCCTCCTCATCATCATCATTTTGTGCAGCTACGAGTTGCAGGTTAGAGGGTTGCTAGTTTAACTTCCTTTGACATCACTTCTTACATAGAAATTAAACTTTCAAGAATTACAAAATATTAGTGATATATTGATTTGTTAATTTTATTCTTCCATTTTTATAAATCATAAGCACAAAATCCTCCTTGTGAAATGTCTAAAATATCCTAAATTAAAATAATTATTAAAGTGAACTATTCCTGAAACTTTAGATTCTGGGTTCTTATACATCAGTGAAATGATTAAGTACCTTGTGCTATTTTTACTTAAGAAGTATTTTGAATTCATTTTTCATACCAGCCACAAAATCCCTGTCTCATGCTTCCTCCCTACTTCCAGCTTTCCCTTGATGATCCACCATCATCCATTGGGAGTCCAAGCCTCTCCCCCAAATCAAGTCTGTGCAAGGTGTTTTTCTATAGATAATGGGCTCCAAAAAGCCAACTCAACTCCCAGGAGACCTTAAACAGACCAAGCTTCACAACTGTCTTTAAATATCTTGTAGTTATAACTGAGCATCCATAAGTTAGCAATGTTAATCTGACTTAAGCAATAGATAACATACTTCAATACATATGATTATTATATACCTACAGAATGTATTCTTATAACAAGATTTACCTAATCATTTTTTATTATTAGACCTAAAACAATAATTTAGGAGCCCAACATGACTGCATAAAAGTTAGGTAGGTGACTATCAGCCCTTTACATAGTATCTGAGAAAACAAACAAACAAACAAACAAAAAACAAAAAAAATTGAATCTACTTCAATCAGTTTTAAAAATTACTTCTTATCTGAGTTTTACTATATAAAATATACTTATTTAGTTTATCATATTACAGTTTAAACACACACACACACACATACATATATACACACATACATATACTGTTTTTGCATCATTTTGCTCTCTGTAGTAGAGGGTGTTGCCCTTGGTAATGGCAACAGTGCCCAGATGTCACAAATGATCAACAGTGCTTGATTGTCAAAGCCAACTTGTATACATCAAATAAGATCTCTTCAAAATGGTAGTTAATATTTATGGTTGTGAGCCTAGCCTTTAACGGCTGAGCCATCTCTCCAGCCCGGTAGTTAATATTTAATAGCACAAATATTAACTATAATGAAATTTTTAAAATATTTACATTTTCAGACTAATAGAGAGAGATTTTCTGGAAAGAAAGTTAAGATTAGGTATGCACTAAAGAGTGTATTCAAGTTTTGGGGTATGATTTTCAAAACAACAGTAGTAAATTTATATGAGCTGCTATTGTCATTTTGCTGAAATGTCATCTAGAGTCATCTACTTTGGCTGAACTTCAAACAAAATTAACTAGATTAATATTTTTTCTTTTTCTCAAATTTAAAGGGCATGGAATTCTTCTGGCCACAATGAAATTCAAAGGTGAACCTCAAAGCAATTGAAAGTGTGAAATCCTTTCTTTTAGGCATGATGATAAACACACTCAGAAAGAAAAGAATCTTAATATAAACTATTTTTCTCTACATAGTAATTAGTGAATCAGTCAAGAAATTCTACGTATTCCATGTGAGTCTTAGTTCCCCTAAATCTCACTTGATAAAATTAGAAACATGACTATTTACCACACATCATGCAAAAATATTTTCATTTGGTAAATTTTATATAAACTATGTAATTTTAAAGATATTTATTAATTCTCTATATCTGTTTCATTTTAAACTGTAGAAACCCAACATCGGCATGCAATGCCCCACTTTCTGTTTTCTCTGTAGTTTCTAACATCTTTTCTAACTGCATGCTTAAGGTTATAGCTCTTCTAAGTGCAAAATCATTATCTGCACTTTTAGAAAGTTAGATATTTATTCAATTTAATTTCTGTCAAAGACCTTTATCATCTGTCAATGTTTTATGGCATTTTTAGCCAAAATTATCTATGTATTCATAAGAATTCTTGAATTTGATACTATGTTATAAAAATACTTTTCTCTTTAATTTAAAATTTAGCAGGAGTTTTGATTATATGAAGTGTCATTATTTAGGCCATGCCCTTGGTTGATGTTGCTGTGGAGTGCTCCTTATAGTTGGGCTCATTATTATGTTTGTGGTTCCAGTCATTTAACTGTGTAAGCCAGAAGGATTGAGACCAGACACTCACAGCATCATAGGCAGAATAGGCAGATTCTATAGCAATGCACTTGTATCCAACTTCCATATTTGCCCTATGTATAGAAACCTACCCACCATTTGAAATGAGAAAGTTCACTGCCAAGTAATTTTTCCAACAAAGCACAAAAAGTACATTGCAGGATCGTGATGAGCTTATTTTATGGTACTTTAAAAACAATGACACTCAATTTTAGCACAATGCATTTGGAATCATGCTTTTCTTCCTTTTTTTGTAGCTTAAAACACTACCAGGTTTTTAACAAAAATTTAGAATCCTCAAAAAATACAGTTTTGAAAGTAAAATTGCAGTAATTCTTGCACCAGTTCTTATGCTTTACTCTCTGTCCTGAAGTACAGTGGGAGTATCAATATTCTTCCTCATATTAACCTGAAACTTCAGTTGGGATTTTTATATACCACAAATATAGGCCTTATATCTATATATCTATATCTATATCTATCTATCTATCTATCTATCTATATATATATATATATATATATATATATATATATATATATAGAGAGAGAGAGAGAGAGGTATAATGCATTCCATTAGGGGGCTTGAATTTACTACAAAGTATAGTTTACTTCTATCAGTCAACTCTATGACATTAAAAAGTGCTAGTGTAGGCGACCTATATGACATGCATGAAGTTGTTAATTCAGCTGGCTAGGGCTGAAATCTAGGTCCCTACTTTATTCTACTACTGGTTTCTCGTCTTATCAGGCATCAAGCATCCCATGGTTAAATGATCCCATGGATCCAGCCCAGCTGTAACCACTTTCCTTAAAAACCACTTACATTTTATGTATTTACCCTCACTTCTTTTATATTTTTATCCTTTCTTTTTTGAATTTGCTGTTTTTGAAGTTAATTAAACATTACCAAACACAAAGACTTTGGGTTTCTTGAAAAATTAAGACTAACGAATTTGAATGTTATTTGTGCTTAACATGAGTAATGTGACATATGAACATTAAACATACAGATTACATCAGCCTTAGAATTAATATAATCACATTAATATTCACTCAGTTGCTAAGATCTCATTGTAATATAACTATGATTATAATTATTGATAGGAATTCTCAGTAGAGAAAATCTGAGCCATATGTTTCTTATTTAATGGAATGAATTGTTTGGATTTAATTGAATGAATTCTTCTATTACTATAGTGGTATAAAACAAGCAAAGTAATTGTTTTTCTGCATTATTATAATATGAAGATATTTTTTCTTTAAACTAATGTGGTTATTAAAGTATAAGTTTCAATCTTTTGTAAAAATTGAACAAAGTTTTTGTCAAATCAAGTACTATAATAAAGGTAGATTGACACAATTTTATCCTTTTGCACTATTATAAAATATCAATAGGAAATAATACTTTATTGTTAGAAGATATAGAACTTGTGATTGTCAAACTAGTAGATATCTAAGAAAAGACACAAATAGACAGTAAATAGTTGAATAGATACGTTACTGTTACACAAATCACTGTTTTTGTTTTATTTCTTTATTACATTAGAAAGAAAATATTATCACATCAAAAGCAATAATAAGATCATATCCAAACCTACCTATGAATACATATGTGATGTGAATCTTTACATTTAAACTATTTTTTATGCCTGGAGATACCTCTCAACAGTAAAGACTACTTTATGCTCATTCTGAATGCCAGGGCTCAGTTCCAAGTGCTCTCTTGGCAGACAGACAATCATTTGGAATTGAAGCTGTGCTGATCTGCTTGAGTCTATGCCATTACCATTATAAATGATGACCATCCATATATACAGACAGGCAAAACACTCACATGTTTAAAACAAAAATTTAAAAAAAACATATTCTGATTAATACATAAAGACATTTTTATGTATTATTGGGCTAATGTGATTATTTCCCTACTTGTAAGACTATAATTTTAAAGAAGACTAAACACATCAACCTTTACAAATACTTATTGGTCTGTCTTAAAAAAATGAGGGGAAAATCTCCTGGAGAAGAGTGTGGTGAAAATGAGAAAGCTTGGTCTGTAGTCTGATACAGAGCTTGGAGAAGGGTGTGAGACTGGGTCACTGGATTTGGAGGATAGAGTACTGAAATTTTGTGGTTAGCCTACCTCATTGCCAGGCCAACATAACTGGTGGGTTCCCAAGGAGTGCCTATTAGAGTTGTGGTCTGGAATAATGGGATGAGTTGGGGTCAGGAAAGGGGAAAGTAGAAAGGGGAAAATGTGATTATCTGGAGATGGTGACCACAGCATGCAGTTTGCTATAAAGCTCAGGATAAGACTAGTGGCTTAAATTTAGAGGAGGGGGTAGAGATGAATAAATGTGAAAACTTTCAAAATTTTCCTTTTTCTTTGGAAATAAGTAGCATATTAATGTTATGTATTATCTATACACTGATATCTCCTTAGCAATGATGGTCACTATCTTCATATGGTAAAATCTGGAGTTTAAAATTGAGCAAGAAAATATGACATGTATGGTATTCCAGGTAGCTTGAAGAACATGACCAAAGCAAGAACAAGTTATAGACAGTTTCCTAGGATTGTAAAGAACAGATATTGATGTGTCAGAATATCTTGGATTTTGTAATTCTAAACAACATGCATACTTCACTTTTTATGTTTTGAAAATAATCCAAGGGGCAGAATAAATCAGTAACATGCAATGGTCTGACTGAAGTATAGATGCCACAGACTGCTAAAGTTCACCTGAAACTCCCTGGCACTCTTCTTGGCTCTCCTGCAGAGAGTGCTAATCTGCAAGGAGATGGTCTCCCCCCCATAGTAAGATCTCCAGAACCCAGGCTGCAGATCCCCTTTTAAAAGGCTATAAATGTGAGCAGTCAGGCCTTAACCAGCCCTAGGAATAGAGAGGAATAATTTCTACTTTTGCAAAAGCACGGCAGAAACAGAACCCCTTATCTTTCTTCCAAAACCTTGGCCATAGTTTCTCAAACATCCACTGTAAATTCCATCTGTTTTATTCCCTCTAAGGAGTTGGAAAATAATCTACTGCTTCTAATAAAATCATTATATTAGAACAATTACAAATCCCCAAAGAAATGAGGATATATATCACCTACTGCTGTAGTGCCTGGTCCACAGTTTCCCACAAGCTCACACTAGAAAGACATACTTTCATTGGATACTTTGGCTACTCTTCTGAACACAATTCCTGCTTTGCTTATCAGAGTCACAAGAGGCTTCCATTTTGACAGTTCTTTCTCTGCTCTCCCTGTGGCCATTTCTGTCAAGGTCACTATACTGTAAATTGATTGGGTGCTGATGTGATTATATTTTTCAATAGCAAGCACATCTTTTTTGCTGTGAAATTCTCATGTAATTTTTCTTTTGCTTTTAAACTTCTGAGAGCTAGATTTGATCAGTTTCTGATCATTTTAAAGCAGTCAAAAATAAAATTTTTACACTTCCAGTTTTTAAAATTGTCCACTATCTGAGAAACAATATTCTATGTGATTTATATAGGTTATGGATTTTTAATCTTCACAACAGTCTCTAGAAATTGTAAAGAGTATATTCACACTAAGAATTTAAGAGATACAGAATAAAACCGAACAAAATTGAAATCTCAGCAAGTAAGTTCTGCCATTTTGTTTTTGTCCTATTTACTAGAAAATCCAGTCATTTTTTTAATTGGAAAAAATTTTGTCTTCTTTTATATGGAAAAATTGGGAATCATTATTAAAAACATTTTAGAAACAGTGGTTTCTCAATCTTCCAAATGATATGATCTTTTTATGCAGTTCCTCATCTTGTGAAACTATAAAATTATTTCCATTGTTACTTCATAACTATAATTTTGCTATTGTTAGTAATGCTAGTGAAAATATCTGTTTTCCAATGGCCTTAGGTGATCCATGTAAAAGAGGAATTAGGTCCACAAAGGAATCGTAACACATTGGTTGAATACTACTTTTCTCATAAATTCTTCTATTAGCAAGACCTTTTAAAACCAAAGTGACAAATAATTTTGTCTTGAATGTTACTACAATTGTTTATGGAACTCATTTCAAATACTTACCTAAGAATGCAGATGATTAAAATAAATAATGGTTTATATTATTGAACACACATCATTTAATTCTCTAAACCCTAAACATCTGTGGTATTTGGAATAAAAATGGCCCCTATAATCTCTCCAGGAAGTTACACTATTTGAGAAAAATTAGGGATATTAGAGTGTGTGGTCTTAGGACAGCAGCTGTGGCCTTAACAGAAATAGTGTGTCACTGAGCTGAGCTTTCAAGTTTCAAAGGCAACAATCAAAAAAGCAGTTCATTTCCCATAAAGTAAGGACTGTAACAGACAGATGTGGAAGTTTAGAACACAGCTGAGATGACTGTACATGGTGGGTAGAACTTTATGTGAATCTGTGGTTCCCCCCCAAAAAGTGCCCATACAAATTTAACCTAGCAAAAAATCCAGGGGTGGGGGGCATAGACTTTTAGCTCTGATTTCAAATGCAAAATAAGGTAAACATGTTAGCTTATTTAACAGTGGACATTTTTAAGTTCAAAACTAGCTTGGTCTACATAATTCTAGGTTACCCAAAGGCACACAGTGAAACCCTGTCTCAAAAATAAAATATCAAAAATGGAAAAAAAAGTTCACCATGCTGTATTGTTTTTTACTATATGGGGAACCGTCTTGCCCTGGGCAAGAAATTATAACACACAATGTGGGAAATGACCTAGGATTTTGCTATGTTACCATTTTGTAAACAAAGAACATCTAAATAGGCATGGTTTCAGAAGCAATAAAATATTAGAGGTAGTTATCTTTGGTTCTAAATGTTCAGAAAATTAAACTATACTTTATGAACTTATTTTTTTCTTCAGATTATTTTAAAAGAGTATATAAGTTATACAGATAATTATGTATAAAAACCAACAATATCTAACTTTCAATAATATTAACCAATCAGTACTAATTGAAGTTATTTGCTTTAAGAGATTTTCTGCTCATGTACATGTATATTTTGTATGTGTACGTGTGCATATATAAACATATCTGTATGTGCCACACATTTTATTTTCCTTTTGCAGTCCTAGGTATCAAATTCTGGGTTTTTACATATGCTAGGCAAACACTTTACTACTTAGTATATTCAAACCCTTGGACTATAAAAGACATCACTATTCTGTCTGGTCTGGCTTTTACTGCTGCATAACCCAGGATGGCCTAGAATTCATTATCCTCAAAAGCTTTCTCATATACAAGCAGAAGCAGCATTTTGTCAGTTCAAATGATATTAGCAAGGCAAAGATACACTTCCATCTCCTATTCTTGGTTATATGTAGGCTATTTATTTATCTATATACAATATTTTATATAATACTGAGCTAGGGGACCAAGTGCTATCTGCAGAGTCCAAGAGCACTCTGGAGCGAGGGCAGATAAACTGTGCCTGTCACAATACTCACAGCTACTGCTGAGGGAATTTACACGGCTACCCACCACCACCTTGAACTGAGCAAACCCACAACTACAGGGGCCCCTGAAGGACAGACTCAAACCCCGCCCAGAGGTGAGGAGGGGTCACCAGGCCCAAGCGCCTATGTCCCAGCCAGGGAGGGAGAGTAGAGCTCCTATTGGTTTCGGTTCCCCTTTGGGGACCAAGTGCTGACTGCAGAGTCCCAGCGCACTCTGGTGCACTGGCAGATGAACTCTGCCTGTCAGCATACCCACAGCTTCTGCTGAGGGAATTTGCATGGCTATTTGAACTGAGCAAACAGACAACTACAGGGGTCCCTGAAGGGTAGATTTAGACACTGCCCAGAGAGGTGACAGGAGGCACACAAGCCCGAGTGCCACAACTAACCAGGAGCCATCTAATCATGAACCACTGAAGCCATGGGCAAACGTCAGTGCAAAAAATTACATAATAATACGAAGAACAACATGGTAACTCCAGAAGAGAGTAACAATCTTACAAATACAAGACCTGAACTGAACAATGAAGAGGAAACAGAAGTAAGCAACACCAAAAATACCTTTTGATGATCATCAAAGCTCTCAAAGAAGATATGAAAAAAAGTCTTAAGAAATAGAAGAAAATACAAACAAAAAATTAGAAGAGATGAACAAATCTATGAAAGAAACATACCAGGAACTAAAAGCAGAAATAAAAGCTGAAATAGAAGCAATAAAAAATGCACAAAATGAGTCAAAGATGGAAATAGAAAACCTGAAGAAAAAAGCTGGAACCACAGATACAAGCATAACAAACAGAGTTCAAGAGATGGAAGATAGAATCTCTGAAGTGGAAGACTCAGTAGCTCAAATAGATATATCAGTCAAAGAAAATAGTAAAACTAAGAAAGCCATAACTCAAAATGTTCAGGAAATCTGGGACACCATGAAAAGACCTAATTTGAGAATAATAGGAATAGAAGAAGGAGAAGAATACCAGCTCAAAGGCACAGATAATGTTTTCAATCAAATCATAGAAGAAAACTTCCCTAACTTGAAGAAGGAAATGCCTATAAAGATACAAGAAGCTTAAAGAACACCAAATAGATATAATCCCCAAAAAAAGTCAGTGCGCCACATTATAATCAAGCCACAAAACATACAGAACAAAGAAAAAATTTTAGGAGCTGAAAAAAAGAAAAGGGCCAAATTACATATAAAGGCAGCCCCATCAGAATAACGCCTGACTATTTAATGGAAATGATAAAAGCTAGAAGGGCTTGGTCAGAAGTTATACAGATGCTAAAAGAGCATGGCTGCCAAACTAGAATACTATACCCTGCAAAATTATCGATCACCATAGATGGAGTAAACAAGGTATTTCAGGACAAAGTCAGACTGAAAGAATATCTATCTACCAGTCTAACACTACAGAGAGTATTAGAGGGAAAACTCCAACCTAAGGACCCCAGATACACCCATGAAATCACAATCAATAATTCCACAGAAGAATACCCTAGAGAAAGGAAATACAACAAGTTGCCACCAAAAATGGAAGGAAATATGAATCAATGGTCACTAATTTCCTTTAATATCAATGGTCTCAACACTCCTATAAAATGTCACACACTAACAAGATGGATACAACAACAGAAGCCATCTTTCTGTTGCCTACAAGAAACACACCTCAACTGCAAAGACAGACACAGGCATAGAATAAATGGTTGGGAAAAGATTTTCCAGTCAAACGGTCCTAAGAAACAAGCAGTGATTGCAATCCTAATATCTAAAAAAGTAGACTTTAAGCTAAAAGCAATTAAAAGGGACCAAGATGGTCACTACTTATTCATCACAGGAACAATTGGTCAAGAGGACATTTCAATCTTAAATATTTATGCCCCTAATATAAAGGCACCTACTTATGTAAAAGAAACACTGCTAAAACTCGAATCCCACATCAATTCTTACACCCTAATAGTGGGAGACTTCAATACCCCACTTTCAACCCTGGATAGATCAACCAGACAGAGCCTCAACAGAGAAATAAGGAGTCTAAAAGAGGTTATGATGCAAATGGATTTAATAGCTATCTACAGAAGCTTCCACCCAAAGGCAAAGGAATATACATATTTCTCAGCTCCTCATGGAACTTTCTCCAAAATTGACCACATAATTGGTCATAAAGCAAATATCAGCAGATACAAAAAAATGGAAATAATCCCTTGTAACATATCGGACCACCAGGGCCTAAAGTTAGAGTTCAACAACATCTTAACCCAAAGAAAGTCTACCAACTCATGGAAACTAAACATCAATCAGCTGAACCATCTCTGGGTCAAGGAAGAAATAAGAAAGAAATCAAAGTCTTCCTAGAATTCAATGAAAATGAATCTACAACGTATCCAAACTTGTGGGACACAATGAAAGTAGTCTTAAGAGGAAAATTCATAGTGCTAGATGCCTATATGAAATACCTAGAGAAATCCCACACTAGAGACATAACAGAGCAGCTGAAAGCCTTAGAAAAATTAGAAGCGAATTCACCTAGAAGGAGTAGAGGGCAGGAAATAATCAAACTTAGAGCTGAAATCAATACAATTGATACAAAAAGAACAACTCAAAGAATCAACAAATCTAAGAGTTGGTTCTTTGAGAAAGTTAACAAGATAGATAAGCCCTTAGCCAAACTAATCACAAAACAGAGAGAGAGTGTTCAAATCAACAAATTCAGAAATGAAAAGGGGGACATAACAACAGACCCCCAGGAAATACAGAGAATTATCAGATCGTATTTTGAAAATCTATATTCCACAAAAATGGAAAACCTAGAAGAAATGGACAGCTTTCTGGACAGGTACCACCTACCAAAATTAAATGAAGATCAGATTAATTACCTAAACAGGCCTATAACCCTTAAGGAAATTGAAGCTGTCATTAAAAACCTCCCCAAAAATAAAAGCCCTGGCCCAGATGATTTTATTGCTAAATTCTACCAGACATTCAAAGAAGAATTACTACCATTACTCCTCAAACTATTTCACACAGTAGAAACTGAAGCAATATTGCCAAATTCCTTTTATGAGGCCACAATCACTCTAATACCCAAGCCACTCAAAGACACAACAAAGAATGAGAATTACAGACCAATTTCGCTCATGAATATTGATGCAAAAATTCTCAACAAAATTTTGGCAAACCTTATACAACAATGCATAAAAGATATCATCCACAACAACCAAGTAGGCTTCATCCCAGAAATGCAGGGCTGGCTTAACATACGAAAAACTGTAAATGTTATCCATCATATAAACAAACTAAAGGAACAAAACCACATGATCATATCCTTAGATGCGGAAAAAGCCATTGACAAAATCCAACACTCCTTTATAATTAAGGCCCTGGAGAGATCAGGAATACAGGGAGAATACCTAAATATAATTAATGCGATTTACATGAAGCCGACAGCCAGTATCAAGCTTAAAGGAGAAAAACTCAAAGCAATCCCACTGAAGTCAGGGACTAGACAAGGATGTCCTCTCTCCCCTTGTCTATTCAATATAGTTCTCGAAGTTTTAGCTAAAGCAATAAGGGAACGAAAAGAGATTAAGGGCATACAAATTGGAAAAGAAGAAGTGAAGCTATCTCTATTTGTAGATGATATGATTGTATACATAAGTGACCCACAAAATTCTTCCAAGGAACTGCTACAGCTGATAAACACCTTCAGCAATGTAGCAGGATACAAGATAAACTCAAAGAAATCAGTAGCTCTTCTATACACTAAAGATAGAAGAGCTGAAACGAAATGAGGGAAACATTACCCTTAATATTAGCTGCAAATAGTATTAAATACCTTGGAGTAACTATAACCAAAGCAGTAACCGACCTATTTGACAAAATTTTAAATCATTGAAGACAGAAATTAAAGAGGATATCAGAAAATGGAAAGCTCTCCCATGTTGCTGGATTGGTAGGATCAACATAGTAAAAATGGCAATTCTACCAAAGGCAATCTACAGATTCAATGCACTGCCCTTCAAAATCCCAACACAATATTTTTTGGACCTTGAAAGAACAATACTCAATTTCATTTGGAATAACAGGAAAGCCAGGATTGCCAAAACAATTTTACTCAACAAAAGAACCTGAGGAGGTATCACCATCCCTGACTTCAAGCTATACTATAGCGCTACAGTAATAAAAACAGCCTGGTACTGGCATAAAAACAGACTTGTGGACCAATGGAATAGAATTGAGGATCCAGACATTAACGCAAAAACCTATGAACACCTGATTTTTGACAAAGAGGCCCAAAACATTCAATGGAAAAAAGATAGTATATTTAACAAATGGTGTTGGCATAGCTGGATGGAAGCATGTAGAAAAATGCAAATGGATCCGAGCCTGTCACCCTGCACAAAACTCAAATCCAAGTGAATCAAAGACCTCAACTTAAACCCAACAACTATGAACTTGATAGAAAAGAAAGTGGGAAATACACTTCTACAAATTGGCACAGGCCACCACTTCCTAAATATAACACCAGTGGCACAGGCACTAAAACCAACAATCAATAAGTGGGATCTCCTGAAGCTGGGAAGCTTCTGCAAAGCCAAGGACACTGTCAATAAGACAAAACGCCAGCCTACAGAATGGGAAAAGATTTTCACCAATCCTACAAGTGATAGAGGACTGATCTCTAAGATATATAAAGAGCTCAAGAATTTAGAGCCCAAAACCCTGAATAACCCTATCAAATAATGGGGTTCAGATCTAAAAAGGGAATTCTCCGCAGAGGAACTAGGAATGGCTGAAAGGCACCTGAAAAAGTGCTCTTCATCTTTAGCCTTCAGAGAAATGCAAATCAAAACAACTTTTAGATACCACCTAACACCTATTAGATTGGCTAAGATAAAAGGCACAGATGACAGCCTATGTTGGAGAGGATGTGGAACAAGGGGAACACTCCTCCATTGTTGGTGAGAGTGTAAGCTTGTTCAGCCACTTTGGAATGCAATATGGCGGTTTCTCAGAAAATTGAGAATCAATCTCCCCAAGGACCCAGCAATACCACTTCTGGGTGTATACCCTAAAGAAGCACAGTCACACTCCAAAGTTATTAGCTCAACTATGTTCATAGCAGCATTATTTGTAATAGCAAGAACCGGGAAACAACCTAGATGTCTCTCAACTGAAGAATGGATTAACAAACTGTGGTACATCTACACAATGGAATACTACTCAGCAGGAAGAAAAAATGATATCCTAAAATTCACAGGCAAATGGATGGATTTGGAGAATATCCTCCTGAGCGAGGTATCACAATCTCAGAAAGATAAGCAGGGGATGTACTCACTCATTAGTAATCTCTAAACAAACAAATAAGAAAAAAAGCCAAGCATGCTCAAGCTGAAAACCATAACCACTGAACAGCTTGGGATCAGAAACACCCTGGACTGACCCTTCAGACCCCACTCCAACTATAGGAACACCTGACTCTCTCTTCAGGGAGGATGGACAAAACTGGATTTGGCCAGGAGTGGAGACTGATCCAAACATTATTGGGTCAGTGGGACCATAGGACTGTCTGCTCCCTCCCCAGGGAGGGGATGGGGAGTTGCGGAGAAGAAAAAATGACCTGATGTGGTGGGAGGGGGAAGGGGCCTTGAATAAGGATATACAGGGACGGAAAAAAAAATTCAAAGGGAAAGCTGAACACAAAGTAAATATATGTGTAGCAATCTTATTGCATTATCACCCTTGGTAAATCATGCTTATGATTCTTATCCTCTTTATAGTTATTGTTAACTTTTCAGCATTTTAAATTCATTTTACAGTTTTTTGATAAATACAAAATAAATAAAGAAGAAAAAAAAAGTACTGAGCTATCAAGAAAATTAATAAAAGATATATGGAAAAGCTAAATAAAGTTCTTTGGTCTGAGATGGTTAGGTACAGTTACATTCCAGGTATTCTCTAAGCCAAATCAGGTTGATAGCATTTCTGTGGCTAGCCTCGACTCAAAGGATTAATCTATTTTAGGAATATTATTTGTTCCCATAAAATTAATACTGAGTTCCTCAGTTACACTATAACATTAAAGCACATATTATGTTATTCTTTATCATTTCTGCTACAAAAAAATCTGTTTTTAAGTGCCATCATATATATGTTAGACAAATTTTGGATGTTAAAGAGCTAACATCTTACCCAATTTTAAGGCAAGATGCAAACAAAAATTCTATCAGAACTAGATCTAAATATTTCAGGCTCTTACCATCCCCGTGGAATAACAGAATTTCTTTATTTTCTGCTTTACCTTTTATAAGAATTATCTACTAAAAAGTCAATAAAGACAAATTTGTAAAGAATAATGACTTAAATTTGCATTACAAATTCAAACACAAGGTAACATTCTAAAAGGAAGCTTCCCTAAGAGACTTAACTGTTCATGAGCATGCAACAACTAAGAATTTCTGATTTGTTCTCTTGAGGATGTATTAGTACATTCTGAAAATCTGCCTAGATTTCATTGGGATAGGTACATCAGGAAAGTGCTGATATACTTCTAATGAAGTATAAGCATAAGGTAATAATGCAAATCTAGTCCATCAAAAGAATGTATCACATTCTCAACAGAAGTGTCAGTCAGAGGAGAATGTACAGCCAGAGCAGTCAATAAGCGTACAGAATAAACAGTTTTAACCGAAGCATGTGTTGTAATGGTTCTGATGGTAAGAACTTCAAGGGTGAAGTGTTGGCAGATTTATTTTCTGATGATATTCTCTTTGATCTATAAATTATTATCTTGTGACCAAAACTTTCTCACTGTGAAAATGGATTCTGTTCTGCTATTCTTTAAGAATACTAGACCTGTGGGTTTCACCTTCATGACCTTGACCACGTTACTAATTTAATCTTTCCTCCCTCTCTTCCACTGGACCACAAGTGCTCCACCCAGTGCTTAGCTGTGGATCTCTGCTTCTGCTTCTATCAGGTGCTGGATGAAGGTTCTATAATGACAATATGAGTAGTTATCAACTTGATTATACACAAAACACCAGTTCAAACACCCTATTCACTATAGATTGGATCTCAGCTGAGGTCATCCTTGTGGATTTCTGGAGATTTTCCTAGCACCAGGTTGCTACTTATCCCCATAATGTCTCCTTCTATCACAATATCTCAATTCATGCTCTCCCTCTCTGTCTCTCCCCCATTCTAATCATCCTGTTAACAGCTAGTACTTTGGATTAGGACTGATTAATTAATCATTTACTTCAGAGATCTCTTTAAAAGATCCATCTCCAATGTCAGTTTCCTTCTAAAGATCTAGGGATTAGGGCATAATTGCACAAATTTTGCTGGTATGCAATTAGCCTATACTGCCCTCTCACTCTTAGCCTCAATTTCAGGTTCTATTTTAGGCAAAATATTCATTCTTAGTGAAATCTTGCAAATTACTAAACCACTTCAAAGTAGAGTGATTGGAAAGGCATAAGGAGCATACTCTAATGCAGATTTCAATAAGGCAAATTCTATCTGGCTGCAAAGCTGAACCTGATCCCAAATGCCTGTTTTGTGCCCCTGGTAAAGCAAGAGTTTCATGTCTATAGCCATGGGAAGGAAACAACTCAGCAAGCAGTTTGCTGACATTCTGGCCAATCACTAGAAGGCTACAGTGTGATCCCTCAAACTAAAGCTTGGCTAATGTTTTGGAAGCAGGGTGAGGGTTATACAGTTTTGAGACAACAACGACAATGGAAGCCTTGCTGATTTCTATGCCTCACCATGTTAAAAGTTACACTTCACTTTCGCTGAAAGACAGCAGATAATTGGGTCTACTCCTGTATCACATTGTCTTTCTTAACTGTGCCCTAGTTCTGTTCTCTAACAGCTCCAGTTTGTGATATATATGGCAATCCAATGTCTTCTTCATAAGTCATTGTTTTAGAACTCTTTCACCTCACCCCAACTTCTCACCTATATATCCTCCTTTCTATTTTTCTCTCAATTTCCTGATGCTTCCTCTTTCTTCAAAGTTTCTTTAAAGACTTGTTTTAAATTTCCTTGGTCATCAATTATTTTTACAATGTTTATTTTCTTTTATATTACTATGGCCTCCAGGGCATGTCTTCAGCACTTTGTTAAGAATGTCAGCTAAATATCAAGTTAATTAGTTATTTTGTTTAAGGTTAGTCCTTCTGTAAAACTTAAATCATTAGAAATCACAAGTTAAGTCTAGTTTTTTTTTCCACAACAAGATTCACCTTTCTAGAAGTTTCTGATTACTTGATACATTGTCATTTGAAAATGGAATAAGAAAAAGCAAAATGGATCATGTTAGTATGTTTCTATTCAAAGTGACAGCAAAATTTATATTTATCTCATTAAATTAGATTTTTTGTAAGAGTTTCAATTAAGTATGATTCAACAAATTTTTACTATTTGCTTGTCACATATAAGAAGTGATGTGTTTATTCAAACCCATTGGACATTAAGACTTAACTGGAAAAGATCTTCAATGATACTGGTATTTGTGAGTCTCTTGAGCAAAGACAGAGGTGTATTATACAGCTGTTTCTGAAGGGGCTGCGTGTGTACAGAGATATGCATGTAGAGTTGTAGCATGAGCAGAGGAGAGCTAAGCACCTTTTTGCTGCTGATGTCTGAAAGATCTATGGATATTATATAAAGTAATATCATGGAGAGAGGCCTTTGTTGAATACAAACTTTCCATCTTTTATGTGTGGCTCTAATCCTATGGGAAATTCTTAGGCCCTGGAAAGCACGAACAACTTGTTATTGAGTTCCATAATTTTTCAATTATGTGATTGGAGAGATAGCTCAGAATTTAAGAGCAATAACTACTCTTCCAGAGGACCAGGATTTGATCCCAGAATTCGCATGGTGGCTCACAATCATCTTTACTTCAACTGCAGAATCCATAATCCTCTGATGGCCTCTGTAGATACCAGTCATGCCCTTGGCACACAGGCATACACACAAACAATGCATCTATATACATAAAATAAAATTTTAACATAATTTTCTATTAATATTTCAACATATAATAAAATATACTTAATAATAGTGTCAAATAGTATAAGGAATAATTTTAAAATATATTTTCATCATTTTCAATGACCTATTTTAAAATTTACAAAACTTCCTTCAAGTAAATGTAAAAGTATACTATGTTTTATTCCTTTGCTTTTCTTTGCCATTTGCTTTTTGTTGCTCACAAAGTAATAAATGAAAATGGTCACCGAGAGACAAAATTGAAGGCTTTCAATAAAGAAATCTCTTCCCTAAATTGAAGGATGTAGCAATAAAATTTCTAGGTGAAAAACCTGAGCTGTCACCTTCATGAGATCTGAATACTTTATTGACTTTCCTAACACGTGTATTAGTCCCACACTATTCCTCTATGAGAAAAGAAAAAATAATATGCCATTGAAACTAAAGCAATCACCAGGTTGAGACTCTCATAGCAGCTACTGTTTCCTCTAACAGTTTTAGATACAATAGTGTACATCAAGTTTTCACTAAAGATACTGATCACTAACTACCCCTAGAGATCAGGCTTGAACCCTCTTTCCTAAACATCTTCCCACACAAACTTCCCACAGGAGGTTTGCTGCTAAAACAATGCTGAGGGAGCTAAATAGTCCTTTAACTAGACTACTTTTTATTGCATATAAGCATAGGCGCTATCATGTTTTATTTATATTTATTTAAAAATTATAGCTATAAGAAGTTTAAATATTTTAAACACAGCTGAAGCTTGTTTTTGTTGTTGTTTGTTTTCATATACCAGGAAATTTTCTCCTAGGAGCCATGATCATGAGAGAAAACCCTGATCTCACTAATCTCCCTTGTAGTACTTAAAAGCTGGGCTTTAATGGGAAGAATATCGTTTTTTATTTCATTTTTATAGAATAAATTACCATTTTTTTTTATCCGTGTATCCCCTTGTCCCATTCCCTTCCCCCTCAGAACCCCTCCAGGTCAGTCTTCAGCCTCTCTCCTCCCCACCCCCCAATCTCCTCCCTAGAAAGGACAAGAGGTCCCAAGATGGATCAGCTCAACATCCACTCTAGGCAAGTTCGAATTCCTCATCCTAATATCAAGACTGAGTTAGGTGAGAACAACATCCTTAATGGCTAAGTCTTTTTCATTGCAAAATTATTTTCCTCTATTGTATATTTTCCCTTCATTGAACTCCCAACAAACTAATGATAAAAAAATCTCTGCTATTCCTTACTGCCTCACCCTAAAATTTCCAGCTGTGTGTGGATTCTGTCAAATAGAGGCTTCAAACACCTCTTTCAATAACTACCTTGTTCAATACAGTTAATACATATAATACATATAATGCTTATTTTGGAGTGACTGAAACTACTGGAGATTCTTCAGTCCAGAGGAACCTACTCCTGGATAAACTTCTCCAATTTGTATTTCTTCTCAATTTTCATGGCAGTAACACTCCCTCATAAAGTGTCTGCAACATCACTGATCCTTGCAATCTCTTACTCTCTGAAACCTACGCTGTGGCTTCTACATCGATTCTACTTTGAACACATTCCTCTTTTGTCAATGCTTTCAGTTATTCCTTACTTCTAAGATTCCTATAATTTTCATTTCAAAATATTGTTAACACCTAACAGGCCTTTGACTCTCCCACTTCAATCAAATAATTCCTTATTGTTTTCACACTGCACTTTTATCATACTTATTTTGTAGCAATTGATGAATTATTTTTCTTTTCCCTTTAATGCTATTTATCTACTGAAAATGAATCCTAGGTTCTCCAGTAGTATGTACGGCAAAGATTAAAGGACAGAACACAAAGTTCCATGATCTGGCACAGGTGACCAGATGCATGTGATCACAGTGAGTCATCCTGAGTCATCCTGCATCAAGTACAGCACAGTAGCATAAGAGTACACATAAAATATGGAGAATATACAATGTATTTCTGAATCAGGATTTGTGCTTATTAAGCTATCTAAATTAATAATTGTCCTACTCATTGATGTTTGTATGTGGTTAATGAATTACTGAGCAAATGAAAATATAATTTCTCCATACTTCTTTTATGACTTTACTGTTTCAAGTACATATCATAATCATAATTATTCCTTCTGCTTATCAAAACTTAAAGGGGATAGAAAAATATAAATAGAGACACAAATTTCATAAAGAGAAACAGACATAAAGACAGAAGACAATCCCTTAACTCCTTTAAATACTGTTTTCTTTTTTTCTGGGTTTACCAGCTTTACTGATTATTAGTCCCTGGTGCTGTCTGCTTAAAATTAAACATTACTATGTAATGCTATAGCCATTTGAATAATTTTTTTATTCTGATGACATAGGAAATTTTTGCATAATAAGTCATCCTGGTGCCAGTTTATGAGGAAGACTATTGTGCTCAGACTTTGCACCGAAGAAGTGCAATACTGACAGACTAAACACAAGGCTTGAATCTAGAACAGAGATTATAGGTATAACAAAATAATTTAAAATAAGCCTTTATTAATTTGTGGCCAAGAATCACCTTGAGCTCTGATACTTTGGTTACCAGTAATTCAAGGATCTGTCTGTTCTTTCCTGTATTGGCATCCTCACGATCAACACCATTTTCCTTCTGAAGTGTCACCACAACTTTTGTTCCAGGCTAGTGATCTCCAGAATATTCTTCTTTGGTTTAAGAGAAACAATCATTTTCAAAATCAACTGTATTTAGTTTAAGCTTCTTCTTTACAGCCCCAGGGGCTCATAGCAAAATAGCTGAGTTTTGGAAATGAAATGCCAGAATTTTAGCATGATTGTACTACCTATAGGCTGACCACACTTTCAATGAGGTTACTTCAAGGTGCCCATCGGAGCTGCTGATTTTATCACAGAATATTAAAAAAAGCCCAACAAATATTGGCTATCCCTAAAACTCAAGTATACATGGCAAAAATAACATCTATTATGGTAAGCCCAGTAGTGAATCTGGAACCAGAAAATGGGTGCTTATTTTCCATGGATATCCCCAGTCACTACAAACTACAGGAAGAATGAATGATGTAAAACACAATGAAATTAAATTTCTTGAAATGCTTTGGCACACACCTATTTCCTGTCTTAGCAAGATGTATGCTTTCCAATGTAAATTTGCAAAACAAACAGAATGTTATCCCATCAGTTTTTAAAATAGAAAACTCAAATGTAAAAATCACTGTTACAAATACAGTAGTTAGAGATTGAAACCATTTGTTTCTGTACTTCTTGGATTAAATTCTACTCTTCTAGAATATGTCTTTTTACTGGCCAGGATGAGTAGCTTTTTTTTTAATCACCTGCTCTATTTCTACACACACTAGCAGTCTGTGGCATACACAGTTATCTGTGAGCGAAGCATAGGTTAAGTACATGTGACAGAGATGAGACCTAAGATTAAGGATACACTGTGAAATGCATGTGGATGCTCATGATTTAAACCAATGAACTGTGGCCTGAAATGATGTCACAGGAAGCGCAGCAGTAAGTGGAAGGTTAAACCTACTTGCATCTCGGCTCATTAAACGCAGTTAAAGTGCAAATCCCCTCATTCTGACAGTAGTGATCACAAGGGTTCTCTTTCTGGTCACAGCGCTGACTTTTAAACCCCACAGAGCATCTGCAGAATTCCAGTAAAATACAACTGAATAAAGCGTCTGACTTTTTTGCCATATATGTTTAAATTTGTTAAACATAGTAGTAACAGAAAATAAAAATTTTCCCAGGAATGCTTATCTCTCTCACATACACTCTGATAGTATGGTCTTCCTCTGAGAAGTTGGGTAACAGGATGTTTATGAGATTCATTTGTGGGCATCATTCCTTTACTCAGTTAAAACAAAACTCAATACAGTGACCACATCAATGAAATGGTTTTAGGTGGTCTGCTGTAGAAAATAAGCAAGCTGAGAGGAGAAAAATATTAAATTTGCTAGGTATTTAGTAATTCAGATATACACAGTGTATTCTGAAAGAGCCAAGAATTAATTGGTTTGCGTTCTTTCATATTCTAAGACTCATACAAACATCAGATAGCTAAAACATAGTCCATATCCTTTGACAAGAATATTCCTAAATACATATGAATTCACACACACACACACACACACACACACACACACACACAATTATCTGTAGTCTTCACATAGAGAAAGAATGAATGATATAAGGTCAATAACCAGAAGAGTTTTTCAAACATTTCCAAGTTGAAAATCTGTGAGTGTCATAAATGATATGATGCTAAGAACTAAAGGAGCTCCTTCTCACGAGATCTTTTAGGAGCTGGTGAAAAAAGAATTATGTAGCACATGAGCCAATGAGGGACAGATCACGAGAGATGTGCATGACACACCCACTTAAAAATGTTTTGTCCCAAGAAAGGAAAACATTAGGATAGTGACTCTCCTGATATGTAGTTCTGTCTTAAATTATCCACACTAGTAGATACTCACATACACACAGGTACACTAGTCTCAGGATCCAGCTGGCATGTGCCACCATTGTAACAATAACCATCACATAATTGGCAGCTAGAGGCAACCTTTCCATTGGTGCAGCTGCAGTGGAAAAAAAAAAAGAAAGAAAGAAAAAGAAAAAACAGTTACCACCAGCTATTACTGTTGAAGATTGAAACAAAATACTTGAAAGCCAGAATGTGCATTATTGGAGAATAAATCGAGTTTCTATGTAAATCCATGTTTTCTAGAAGTCAGATTTCTGGAGGCAGATTTTTATTCTTAGGAAGAATGATTATTTTGGCATTTTAATAATTTTCAACTTATTTGCTTAACAAAACTTTAAAGGAGCTAGGTATATGTTTTGAAAATACTCCTGTCTATTAATTATATGTTAGAGGAATTATGAATTCATTTTTCAGATAACTAGGACTTGGTGACAATCAGTGTGAGTTATAAGCCACACTACAGAAGTTCTCACTGGAGAGAAGTATTAGGATTAAAATAATTTTAATGTTTAAAACTTTGAGAAGGTACATATATTTGTATAGGTGTATATGCATTTATGTTCTATGTGTAGAGGCCAGATGACAAAATTGTGTGTCATGCTTGAAAATGCTATCTCTTTCTTTTTTCTTTTCTTTTCTTTTCTTCTCTTCTCTTCTCTTCTCTTCTCTTCTCTTCTCTTCTCTTCTCTTCTCTTTTCTCTTCTCCTCTCTCTCTCTCTCTCTCTCTCTCTCTCTCTCTCTCTCTCTCTCTCTCTCTCTCTCTCAGAATAGACAACAGCATTTATTGCAGACCAATACTCAATACTGTAATTTCATATATGATGTCCTGGTTGGATTTTTGTCTCCTTGACATAAGGTAGAATTACATGGAAGAGGAAGCTCCACTGTGAAAATGCCCCCATCAGAATAGCCTGCAGGTAGTCTATAGGGAATTTCCTTGATGACTGTTGTGGAAGGGCACGGTCTACTGTGGGTAGCACCATCCCTGGGCAAGTGGCCCTGCATGGTATAAGAGAGCAGGCTGAACAAGGTAGTAGCACTCATGCACTCTCTGCTTCAGTTCCTGGCTCCAGGTTCCTTTCCTGCATGATTTCTTGCCTTGTCTTCCTTCATTGATCAACTATAATCTGGAAGATGAAATCAATCCTTTCCTCGTTTTTTAAATAATTAATTAACTAATTAATTAATTAATTAATTTTTTAGGGATTAAATACAATTGGTAAATAGTTTTTTAAGTTATACTAGAATTCTTCTGTACATCCATATTTTCTTGTGTTTGTTTCTGTTATTGCTGTTTTTTTATTCTTAGTATGGAGTATTTTATTAGTATTTCAAGCAGGTTACAAAGTATGCATTTGTTAAAATCATTCATTGAATTTAGGTTTAATTTCGCTATCTAAAAACTCACCAGTTGTTTTCAGAATCTTCAATTTATCAAAACAATTTTTAATGTATGTCTTTATGATTTTCTGGAATTTCATTCATATCTGTTATAATGCTATCTATCTCTTTCAAGAAAGAGAAATCATTAGCCTAAAGACTAACAATTAGGCAGGCTGGTAAAGCTGTAATTCCCAAGAACCATCTTGACTCTGCCTCAACAGAGTTGATGGCCCTGTGGTCTTAGTCTTGATAAAATGGTTCATCAAGTAAAGGTATTTGGTACCCAAGCAGATAATCTACAGCTCTAATAAGAGATCCCCTGGCCTCCCTGAGCACACTGTGGTTTGATTGTACCCTATGTGTGTATATACATGCATACAAATGAATGTTATTTGAAACAAAATTAGTTGACATGTTAAATACATATTATTAAATTTTATCTCAAACAGTTTGCTTTGTTGTGTGTCAAGGTATGACTTTCTACCACAGGCATATATGAAGCTCAATATACAGTCTAGTCTGGTGTAGAATTTTACTTAAGTCCTTCTACTTCACTCTATACAATACAGAACTTATAGCTATGAGTTACTATATCTTCAGAGATTTTATTGTCAAAATACAGCTATTCAGTGAAAATCTAAAACAAACAGAAAACGAATAATACAGGAGCAAAAACAGGTATGTATTCCTGAAAATTGCCCCTAAGAGACTAATTATGGTCACATTACACATCTGGCATGAGAATAAATACCATCTTCTTTAATGGAAAATGGACGTAGGAATGCTATGAAAAAGAAAATCACACTGACTTATGTGTTAAACAAAAAAACTGTATTTGTCATGTAATACCCCTGAGGAGATGGGGAAAATGTATATCCGTGTTCTAGGTCATTAGGTTACTAGATTTGCTTCATGAAGAGCTGTAAGAAAACTGCATACATGCTGTCTTAAGGGGATTACATTTTCATGCTGGTGTTTGTAATCAAATGGTAACAAAATGATTTCTTCAATAGTCTAGACATGTCCTTAGTAGTGAAGTCAGACTTTGGTTCCATTGACTGATCATTCTCACCTTCCCATGGTGAACAACTTTTGCAGAACACCTCTTTCTAACTCTAAATTTGACCTTGATAATAAATTTGTTTCATTTAATTTTCCTCAAAGTAGATAATTATTGAATACCCATTCTAGGGTATTATCTAGTGTGATTAAGCCAGAGAAAAATCATTTCCAACTCTCCTGTTCATAATGGCATTATTATGTGCATATTTAGCTGTCTTCCTGTACATTGTATGGTGGTTGGAAATATAACTTTAATCAGTTTTTTAATTTGAAGACAGTTCTAAAAAGCCTATATTTCCAAATAACATATCTTTAGACTATCAATATAAGTGGTATAAACCCAGAACAATATCATGGGATGGATGAGTGTGGTCTCATATTTCTGATATAATAGAGAGGATAACATTCCTTACAGCTGGTCTGAACAATGCTCTCCAATCTACATGCAAAGTGAGCAAAGTACGTAGTCAACAGTACTGTTTCCTGAACTGTTAAATGTTAAGTGTTATTTTTCTTCTTCTCAAGCTTTATTTTTTAAAAAAGGCAGAAAAAGTTATAGGTTCTCAGTCTATAAAGGAATAATGACAAATTGGAAAAAATAGCACATTATTCATTGAAGAGTTTTATATAAAATGATAACTATATAATACTTAACTATATTATCTAAAAATGGAAACAACACAAAATTGTTTTATTCCTGCTTTCAATAGCTATAATAACTTTTGCATTTTTCCTATTAATGCTTTACTTTAAAATTAAAGATAGAAGTTTTAAACATGGAACAAATACCACTTATTGCCTTAATTTATTACATGTTATCTTCTATAAAGTCACATATAATTGAAAGAAATTCACAGACTGTGGTTTAATCATTTCTTAAATGTTACCTACATGTTATTTGTAAAAAGAGCTCTTCGGGAAGTTAATATCAAATGGATCATATCTGAGCTGTTCAACATGAGATTCAAGGTTCTCTTTATTAATATTTACTTTTATCTCCAAGAGCAAGAATAATATATCATGATACTAACTGATATATTGGAGTCTGTATACAGTGTATTGCCACAAATATCAGTATAAGTTGAAGAGATTCATCAAAAGAATTATGTTACCTGTTCTGATGAGGAAAAGGGGACACATGGAGTACATTCCAGTAAGGTAGACACTTATTAAAGTATATAAAGGTATCCTATTAAAGTCTGAAAATAATGAGGAATATAGTATCCTATCTGGCTATCTCTTATTACCAAACAAAGCTTCCAGTACTGGGACTGGGCTACATCTTATTGAATTGTTGGCTAAAGGGGTTTCATGGAAATCTGAGACAACCCACGATGCTGCCAAGACAATAAGTTGTTCTACACAAAAATGATAGCAAGGTCCTATTGTTGAAGACAACACACTCACAATTAATTGAACATGTAGAAATTGAACTGTTGCCTCCATAGAACCTTCACCCATATAATCTAGAGTCTTTGGTATGAGGAGGTACTCAGCAGAAAAAAAGTATAAATACCAATCAAGCCACAAAACCTATGAACTACATTCTTTCCATCATCAAAATATGCTAAGAAAATGGTGGCACAAAACCTGAGGAAGTAACAAATCAATGTCTGATTTGACTTAAGGCCCAATCTATGAAATGGAACCCAAACCTGGTGCTGAGTAGTTGACAAAGAATGAGAGTCTAGATAGCTGAGAGAATTAGGTTAAAACAAATACAATTGATCCAAAAACAAACAAAAATACAAACAAATAAATAAATATAATAAAAATTAGAAGGTAGTGATAAAAATGACACCTAGTCATATTCTTCTTTACTTATAGATCAGTGCCTTACTCAAACAGCATCAGAGAAGTTCCCTCCTTCAGTACATGTGGGAAAAAAATACACTAACACAGATATTATGAAGAAAGTGAGACCTTGGAACACACAGCTCTAAGTGGATGTCTACATCAAATCCCTCCCCCTAGACTGAGGGAAACCTGTGGAGGAGCAGGCAGAAAGAGTTTAAGAGACAGAGAAGAAAGAGTACAGCAGAACAGCAAAGTCCTCTGGATCAAATGAGCAAAGCTCATAGGAACTCACAGAAACCTAAGTAGCAAACACTGGTCTGTATGAAGTCCTTTGTGAATACGTTAAAGCTTTCAGTTTAGTAATTTGATGAGAATCCTTAATGTGAAAGAAAGTAGGACTTTGATTCCTGTAACTTTTTTTTTATTTTTATAGAATAAAGTCTTTTTTATCCATGCATCCCCTTGTTTCAACTCTCTTTCTCCTCCTGACCCTTCTTGAGACTGTTTTACTCCTGTTTGTGTTGTCCAACTTTGATGTGATGTTTTTGTTGTTTTTAATTATATCTTATTTTGTTTAAAACACAAAACATATAAAAAGTCCACAAATTGAAATAAAGTTCTTTCATTATTAAGAACTGCTGAGCTTTGTGAGAACATGTGACTTGGGTGATGTATGTGTGAACAATTATTGTGATTTTATATATTTAATAAAAATTACTAATCAAATTTTTACTTTTTAAAATTTATTGAAACACTTACGTTGTTTATTTTGGAATTTTGCATTTAGTATTTTTCATAGTGATGATCTCATGGTAAATTAAATTCTCAGGAATCAAAAGCACAGAATTACAGGACTAAATAGTATGCTTCAAAATTACTCAACATTCTAAGTTGTGTATATATATCATTCATCAAGATAACACAAAACATATTTATAGTAAGCTCTACAATGAGAACAAATAAAGCTTTTTCACATTGCTTGTAGTAAAATTTTTATTGGATCTTGTTTGCCAGAGTGACATAACTCATCTGACAACTCATAGAGCACTCAGTGGCAGGGATACTTTATGGCACACTCTTATGTCTCCTACTCTTTCTTATTCCTTTTAATACTAAGCAAAGTAGATGACAGAACCCATTCATCATTCATGTACTGACACTTCTTTTTTGGTTATTAAAATGTTTATTTAGTTAGTAACGTTTTTTATATCAACTCCATGCAAACATAATATTTATTGAGCTTAAAATACCATTAAGAAAAATGTTTTTCCACAAATGGAAAAAAAATCTTTACAAGAAAAAGATGAGTAGTGTCACTAGGAGCCATAACACTTGTATATGGATAGACACTTCTTTTAGAGGGTTGCTCAGAGCATTTTGGCAAGAGGACTGACCTCTGAACTCACAGCAAGAACTTGTTTCATGAAACAGACTAAATGCCATGAGCCTTAGCTCTTGGGCACTGTTCCCATTCATGTAGTTGTAAAGACAAATTACAAAAGGCAATGAAAGCAGAACTTAGATATATCCACTCTGATTCTGGGAACCAATATTTTTATGTACTCATTTTAGGTAGAAATTTCCAAAGTCAGACTAGGAAAGGAAAAATTTTAGTGTCTTGGAGATATATGTCGCTTCTTTTCAGATCAACTAAAATGGATACAACATAATCTTAAAATAAAAGAAAGTTAATCACAAAAACAATAAAAAAGAAATTTAATCAGAAATAAAGCAAGAAAAATTGACATCTACTTACTGTGACTATTAATGAGAAATAACTAAAAGCTTACATTGAACATTCCACACACTTGCATAAGTCATTCCAGCAACAAGGGGCTCTGGTCTGGGTATGGAGGTCAGAAGACAATATTTGGAAGTTGGTTCACTCCTAAAATGGTTTTGATGACTGAGCTCACATGATCAAACTTCTCCTACAATGTCATGGACTTCTTCTATCTTACTCTGTCGAATGTCACACTGGTATGAGCTACTATATGCCTTCATTTTTTTATTGTCAATAAAAATAGAGTTATTTAGTAAAAATATAAAACAAAATATAACCTAAACCTTAAAATAAATAACAAGAAAAATACATGTGGTTGTAGGTTTAGCATTTTAACCTTCTGTTCCAGGCCACTGGCCTTTATACAGCAAGATGATCCTGGGTTCATGAACCGTCACTCCCAGATACCCTAAGTATCTATTACTGCTCTGTCTTTCTGTTTCTCCCATGTTACCTCCACCACATCTTTTTCCTCCTTCTTCTCTTCCTCCTATTTGTTCTTCTGTTTCTCTTCCTACTCCTCCTCCTTCTGCTTTTGCAGTGAATTAACCTCTTGGTAGTCAAACATGGTCCTGTCCTTAGCTCTCTATATAGATTTGTGAATATATTTACACTATTGCTTACTTCCTAGCTATATTTTATTTCTGGAATAATCTGATAATATCATTGGTATTCACCTTTGTACATTTTCAAAACTATTTAAAAGTGATCTTGCAGCATTATTCATAATAGCAAGAATCAGGAAACAACCTAGATGTCCCTCAACTAAAGAATGGATTAACAAACTGTGGTACATCTACACAATGGAGTGCTACTCAGCAGTAAGTAAGAAAAATTATACCCTAAAATTTGCAGGCAAATGGATAGATCTGGAGAATATCCTCCTGAGTGAGGTATCACAAACCCAGAAAGATAAGGAAGGGATGTTGTACTCACTCATTAGTGAACTCTAAACAAAAAAGCAAAAACCAATGCATGTCCATGCTGTAAACCAGAAACACTGAACAGCTTGGGATGTGAAACACCTTGGACTGGCACCTTGGATCTCACTTCCTCCAGAGGAACACCAGACCCAGTCTTGATGTTGGGGTGAGGAAAGTGGATCTGTCAGGAATGGATGCTGACCTAAGCCATGTTGGGATCTTGGGACCTCCTGTGCTTGCTGGGGAGGAAATAAAAAGATGTGGAGAAGAGAAAGTGACTGGAAGAGGAGAGAGGGGGAAGGGAGCTTAAACAACGATATATACAGATAAAAAATGACTTTATTCATATTAAAAAATTAATAAAAAAGAAAAAAAGAGTTCAAGACATGGAATACATGTATGAGTTGATGGATGTGTTAACCAGATTGCTTAAGCCACTCCACAATAGATATATGTGTTAAAACATAACATTATACCCCATATAAACATAAATTTATATATTTTTCAAAGATTTTAAATAGAATTTAAAACAAATAAAAAAAGGTGTGACAATGAAAAAAAAGTGAGCTTTTTTTAACTTCATCTGTAGTTTTCAAAAGTGAACTATTGGATATGCAGAACTTTTGAATAAAAATTTACTTTAATTTCATGGTTTATTTCTGAAACGTGTATTTGGCTTTATAAATCAAGCTAGATGCCTACTTACTTGCAAATTATGTCTTCATTATCTTTATTTATAATACATTGACCCCCATGGCATCGTATACATTTGTCAATCTCACATTTCGGTCCTTCATAGCGTGTTGGACAGACACATTCAACACTTCCATCATTCCCAATGGTACATGATTCAGAATTCACACAATAGTGGTGGCACACATCTAGGAAGAAGAAACAACCAAATATTTAAATGAGAATATGAGATAGTGTTTTCAGTCTTATAAATGATGTTATTTGTTCAATATAAAAATGGTCACACAATAGGTATGTTTCCAAGAGAGGCTCCATTTAATCCTGATAGTAAGTTATGTATTATATTGATGCAATGCTAGCTAATAAGTTCATTTTGCTCTAACTTCAAGGCTTAAGATTTTTTAACTTTCCTTCCAATAAGAGTGCAAGTGTGGTTGAAAATGATCAGCCACTAATCCACTTTGGGACCTCTTGTCCTTTCTGGGGAGGTGATAAGGGGATGGGGAGAGGAGAGAGTGACAGGGAGTGGTTAGGGGGAGGGAAGAGAGTTTGAACAAGGGGATACATGAATATAAAATGAGACTTTAATTTTATATAAAAAAAGATAATGATCATAAATGCTTAAGATTTCCATAGAAGCCAATTACTGTTGCCCTTCCCACCTCTCTGCATCCCTGAGCAATAGAATATTAGTGAGCAGATAGAATACAAAAAGAAACTGACTAGGAAACTAGCTGGTACTTCATGAGTGGGAACTGATAAGAAAATATAACCTTCCTAAATTCTATGTGTTCACTGAACAAACAACCCTCCTAAAGGAAATGGTCCCATCTAGTATAAGCTCCTGTTTCAACAGATCTTTTTAAAAAAGCATTATGTACAAGTTTCTTTATGACCAAGAAATACTTTTCTCAAGTATTTTGGTACCCTTTGAACATTCATAGTTCAACAAAGAGCATTAAGTAAACTATTAATATAACATTGTAATCATGTTTCAATTACTTGAAAATCAGATAGCTCTATATGAGTTCATATTGGAATATAATGCAATTGTCCAAATTTAAAATATTTAAATTTGTGGTACATAAATGTAAATAGTTAATTAAATTTGCTGCAGAATTTGTATTTGGAGACAGTAATTTCCTTTTAGCTATTTAACTATTAAGTAATGTTAAATAAGA
Organism: Sigmodon hispidus; assembly: GCA_004025045.1. Classification (NCBI taxonomy): domain Eukaryota; kingdom Metazoa; phylum Chordata; class Mammalia; order Rodentia; family Cricetidae; genus Sigmodon; species Sigmodon hispidus. Next base: position 192,270 of record PVIH01000591.1, read on the forward strand.
TTAGTTAAGATAAAGATATAATTTACAAACTCTACCCTGCTATGTGACAATGGTAGTGATTGAGGAAATTAAAATATTTTTTATAATTATCACATATACATGGTTGCCCAGTTCTTTATCAATTTAGACAGAAAATGACATTATTGATAGGCTTTTTAAAAATAGCAATATTGGTTTTAAATTTACTTACTCTTGCTGTTGCATTATGCCCAGTATATTTATTTATATTTATTATTTAAGCCCATCAATATGTTATTGGCTAAATATAAAAAGTATAGCATTTTACAAAGGCTAAAGGCTTGGATCTCTGGACACTAAATGGGAACTATTATCTATACACTGTGGCTCAGTTTGTGGTCTATAGAGTGCACGTAGCATGTTATGTCCAGCTTGTCATAAAAATGTCATACACTGCAAAATAACTGATCTCATAACATAAAAATTGAATTCAAAGAATGTGAGAGAAATGCTTGTTGAGGGTCAATTTGTGGAATAAACAGATATTAGGATAACAGTTTAGCAAAAACTCCAGGTTACATTTTACGAAATCAACCACTTTCTCATTCTAGGACAGGCATTCTCTGAGACATTTCCTAGAGAATTCAAAGGAGTGAAAGGATGTTTCATTTTCTATGTTAGGTTAGGAGGTGTTCAAATGCTTCTATCTTCCAATTTTCTTGTTAACAGTTTCCCTAAACCTTCATTATCATTCTTTCCATAGCCTGTGTAATTTTCTTGTCCCCCTCTCCCCACCCCTGCTTTTTCTCTCCCTCCTTTACATAACTCTCAATCTTATATTAAAGCCCTTTCTTCTCACTGATTTTCAGCTTCTTGATTTCTAAACATAGGAGAAACATGGTACTAAACAGACTGATTGACACTTGTATTAACTATTTTTTGGTTTCTGTGATCAAACAGCATCACCAAAGTCAATGTAAAGAAATCAAAGTTTATTTTCTCATATGGTTCCACAGATGTAAGAGTTCATCAAGGTAGGGTAGAAGCATGAGAGAAAGGTGCAGATATGATGCTAGGCATGGGGATATGAGAAACCGCATCTTCTACTACAGCATAGAGAACAGATTGAAATATAAGGAGATCTATTCTCAAAGCTTACCTCTAGTGATATATTTCATCCAGCAGAGGCCATGTTTCCTAAGCCTCTCAAAACAACACTGGGATCAAGTTTCCAACTATCTATCCCTACAGGAGATATATCTCATTCTAACTTTGACATTCTACTCCATGGCTCCACTGTGCTAAGAGCCACAACATAATAAGAAATGAATTGAGTCCAACTCCAAAAGTTCTTAAGGTCTTTCATTGTCTCAACACTATTCAAATTAAAAAGTCTGTTCTGAGACTCAAGACATACTCTTAACTTTACTTACAAAATCAAAAGACAGATGGCTGTCTTCCAACATAGGTCACAGAGTATACATTGCTATTCTATATGGGTGGAAGGGGAATACAGTGAGGAAATGCCCAAACTAGACAAGCACCCATCAGGGCAAAATCAAATCAGCTCTATTTCTATTGTCAAAGTATGTAGATGACTTTGTCCCTCCAGCTTTGCTATTCACACATATGTATCTCTGTTGGGCTTATTCTTTTCCCTGAATGCAGTTGACCATAGTAGATATGACATTACTCAGTCATCTCTAGCATCTTGGAGTTCTCACTGCAACCCAGGGCTCACTTTCAGCTCTTCAAGCAAGAACTAAACTACCCTGCCACAGAAGCTTTCTCTGCAGCTTTACTGAAACCATGGAGTATGAATCCATTACCCTTCATACTTTTACTCTCTAAAGTGAGTACCATGGGACTGACGCTGTCAAGGCTGGTTGTCTTGGGGTGGACCATATCACCCTCAAATTATATTATGGGCAACTTCTAATTTGTTGCTATTTAGCAGCAGTAAACTTATAGGCTTTTTTTTCCCACAAGTTTCAGATGAATTGGGTTGTGTCTTGCCCTCTGAGAACCCTAAATGCACAGTAGCTCCTTCCACCTCAATGATGTTAATCTTCTAAGAAAAAAATCTATTCTGACACATACTATGAATGCAATGTTATCTTCCTAGTGCACTTTTGCTTTCCAAGGTATAAATTTTATAATTTTTCCTGCTCAGTTGCTCTTTTTTCTGTATACTTGCATTAACTATCAGTATCATCTATTCCACTGATTTTGCATTCTGTTGAAATAAAATTTTCTTTGTTAAAAAATCCATTACTTAATTTTGCCTTAGGTATGTTTATAGGACAAGAGGAGAAGGCAGCAAGAATCATTCCTCATATTCATACAAAGTCTCTAATCTCCGAATTAAAATTGCTCCTCTCTGGTATCTCCTTTTCTGGGCTTCCACCATCTGCTCTACCCTCAGCATTCCTGACTTTAGGCTCCTATGAGAGTGTTTCTTTACATTCTACATTCACTGTTCAACCTCCTTCTTAGTCTAAAACGTCAAAGTCTTCTACTTTCTTCTTCAAAGAACATGGTCAACAACTTCAAAGAGGGAAAGTACACTCTCTGGCATTGACTTCTGTATTAATTTTTTTTCTGCTTTGTGATATAGCATTATCAAAGGCAATATGAAAAGATAATTCACTTTGACTTATGGTTATAGAAGTATGAGTCTATAATGATGAGGTGGAGGAAAAGAGCACATATGACAATAGGACCATGAAGCCATGAAAATTAGATGTAGGATCAGTTTATCTTCCCTGAAACACTGTCTCAGTAAGATAATTTTCTCAGCAAGGCCAACCTCCAAAACCTCCCCAAATATTGCCAACAGCTAGGAACCAAGTACACAAATGTCTAAGTCTACGGAAACCCTCTCACTTAATCCATGACCCTAACACTGGATAAGTATAAATTAAAAACAAAATACTACACTTCCAAAAGTTCTCTGATATCTCATGACACATACTGCCTGCAAGTTCAAGGAAAAAATGAGACTTTTGACAATGATGATGATTCTAGAAAATTCTGTATTATCTGCAACTATCCCCAAGTTATAACTGTTCTCTGGATCACAGGAATTCTACTCTAGTTTTCTTTCATTCTCTTCTAAGCTATTAAACAAGTAAAAAAGAAAATAATGTCAACACAAACTCTGTCCTTTTATTTACTTTTCAATGTACTCACAAATATTGCAAAGGAATTTAAGCATCACTTCAGGTGTCTATCTAAAAAAAAAGAAATTTCATTTTTTTTTTCTAATTTACCAGAACTATAAACTTAAGCAACATGTGGTAAATGATTTACAAAGGGATTCCTTTACTATTCCATTATTTATGTTAGTTTTATAATTTATAATCTTAAGCTGGAGGGATGTCTCAGTGTTTAAGAGTATACACTGCTCTTCTAAAAAACTTGAGTTGAAAATTATTACCCACATCTACTTTTAAATCTATCTCTAGGAATGTACTGCTACTCTGAACTGACCTCTGTAGACACCTGGTATTATGTGCCCATCAGCATGCATTCACATATAAAATAATATTAATAAATAATAACAAAAGTATACTTCCAAAATGAACCTTATAATAGGCAGAAAAGCTAATGCATCTTTAATTTCTCCAATTTCCAGAGTAGTCAGTCATGAGTTCAACATTTTAAGTCTCAAAAAGGTTTAAAAATTATTTTATTATTTTAAATGTACATTAGTTCTCTGAGAATTTCATATATATTTTGATTATTTGTATTTCTTCTCTCATTTTTTCTCATGTTCATTTGTGTGATAATAAACATTTTGACATAAAAATGCTTTGGTGTTTTCTCTATTTATTATCATTTGTTTGGCCCTATTTTAGAAATTTACAGGTTTTTTTCTTAATATGTCATCATTTCCATATTGGATACTTCTGAACACTAAATAGGTGACAAATCAGAATAAAGACCCAACAATTCTTCCACAAACAGGAAATGACATACTGGCTATGTTTGATTAGCACCAGAATACAGAAGAAAAGGATTTATTTTCATTACTCATAATAGATTCATGCATACAGGCACATATCACAGTTTTCCTCAAAGCACTCATTTTTTGTATTTTAATTTTAGTTTATAATAGCTATTCTTATAAAATAACTTTAAATTAAAATCTGATAAACACAGATATTACATATATTTATATTTGTAGATCTATATTTTATATAAAACCATCTATGAAGCACATAGATATGACATAATAGTAGAATTAAACATGTTTAAATGAACAAAAAAATAAATTAGAGGGGTTTGGATAACAGAAGAGAATGTAGAGAATTTTAATTCGAACATGATCAAAGTTTAGCTGCATCAGTATTTATGTGAAAATATTTTAATGTAATACATTACAATTATTATACTCATATGGAAGAAAGAATGAAGCATCATTTCTAATGCCTAAAAGAAAAAAAATATTAGAAGTAAAATATGAATGACTGAAGTCTTGTCAAAGTATATGAAATACAAGCAGGATTAAAATCAGAACACTATAAGACTGAGAGTAATTCTAGGTAAATCAGTGACCTTTCAGTAATGGTTTGAATGTTTGAATGATGTGGTATCTTTACATAAAATACATCTATATGAGTAATTAGATTATGCAGTAGACATTGAAGTGCTGGGCTTGCAATTGATAGATTACTAAATACAATTACACGTATAATTGTATACAAGGAACTTATTAATGACTAGAGAGAGTGGATACATGTTAAGGTGGAGAGGAAAAGAGGAAACAAAATTTTTCCGAGGTATGCATGGCAGAAATCTATACATACTATTAACAAAAAAGTTCTTCCTGCAGAACATACTATCAAGTAAGCTTAATCATGTTTTTGACATATAAGATATATGTGAAATGTAAGCATATGATTAAAAAACACACAATGCAATTAACTCTTGTGAAGAAAACAGAGAAAACCATGAATTTATATAATAGCAAAACTGAATATGCCCAATATAAAGTTGCCACAGATACACTGAGGATTACTACCAGAACCAAACACAATTTTATAACCCAAACAGGAATGAAGAATATGTAATTGCAGAGTATTGATATTGCAATTGTAGATGTAAACATTAAAAATACATCTAATTTGTCATAGACTGAAAAAAGTTTTAAGAGAAATTGTTATTGCAACATGTTAATAGATTTATTATTCTCATAGATTCTTTATCAGAGATAATTTTAAAAAGCATCTTTAATCTAATTTCATGTTCACATATGTCATGTGTTGGTAATGGTATTTAAATACTCATAATTATTAATGGGTTATTTACTTTCTATTAGTAAAATATAAAAATTAAGTAGATGAAAGTAAAAATGAATATAGAGTTAAAAGAGGGTATTAAGAAATTCACAAAGATGTTCTAGAATGCCTATTTCTTGTATATCTTGGGATATTAAATTATACAACCACATAATATATACTATTGTTCTACTTTTCTAAAATATTTATTTTTATTTTATGTGAATTGATTTTTGCCTGCATGTATAACTGTGTAAAGTTGTCACAATTTGGAATTACAGAGAGTTGTTACCTGCCATGTGGATGCTGGGAATCAAACTCACGTCTTCTGGAAGAATAGTCAGTGCTCTTAAATGCTGAGCCATCTCTCCAGTCCCACTGTTGTTCTGCTTTATAGGATTTCAATATAAATATCAAAAAATATGGGCTGCTTCTGGACTTTTAAATTTATAATATATTAATAATTTGTAGTTGAGGCCCAGTACAGTTTCCATTTCACCTTTGTTATTATCCACTGTTAGTTAAGAGCAGGAGGTTAGTGGGATCCAAGGAGTCCATCGAAGTGTTTCTGATCCTAAGCATGCCCAAGCTGCAAACCACAACAACTGAATAGCTTGGTATCGGAAACAATTTGGACTGCCTCTTTGGATCCTACTCCCCCTAGAAGAACACCTGACTCAGTCTTGATGTTGGGGGGAGAAAACTGGATCTGCCAGGCATGGAGGCTGAACTGAGAAATATTGTGACCTTGGGACATTGGGACCTCCTGCCCATGCTGGTGACGAGATGGGGAGATGTGGAGAAGAGAGAGTGACCAGATGTGGTGGGAGGGGGAAGGGACCTTTAATAACGATATACACTGATAGAAAATGTGTCTTCTTTATTCATAATAAAAAAAAGAAGGACAGACAGACAGATTGGGATAGACACATTGTTATTTGATAGAAGATGACAGACAGAAGGATAGATTAATAGACAGAAAGGTAAATGATGATAGATAGATAGATAGATAGATAGATAGATAGATAGATTAATAGGAATAAACAAGGCACATTGTTCAAGAAATTGGGGACACCTATTATTTGATTTAAAAAAAAAAAGCCAGAAATGCACACTGGAAAGAAGATAGCATCTTCAACAAATAGTTCTGTTCAAAGTAGATGTCTTCGAGTAGTAGAATTCATAATGTTCAAGTTTTCTCAAAATGTAAGTTCAGCCACCTGATCTTTGCAATAGGGCAGTGTTACACAAACTTCTTATTCTGTGATCCTTTTATATAGTACTTCATGTTATGGTGAACCCAAATTTAAAATTATTTTTATTTCTACTTTACAACTTTAATCTTCTATTGTTATGATTTATAATATAAATATGTGAAATGCAGGATATATGATATGCAACCTCTATGAAAGGACTTTTTGAATCAGTGGAGTTGTGGCCCACATGCTGATAGCCACTTCACCAGTGACTTTTTCTTCTTAAGGTCTCATACCTGGAATGCATGTGATTCCATGAGATGGTCCATAACAGGTGGGGCTGTCCCCAGCTATTTTTCTTTTTAGTACAAATAGCCTAAAATATTATTGGCCATTTCTGTTATTTAAGTATTAACTAATTTTGCTGATTTAATTGTCATGTCATATTTTCATAGATTTTAAATTATATATCTTTATAATTATAATGATGTATTTTGTATTCATTAAAATTAATTTCAATACACTTTTTTTGATTAAATGCTGCTTCAGTTGTATTCATTGCTTTCAACATTAATATAACAATAGTATAAAAGATGAAATTTTTTATGGCATAAAAAAATGAAAATCAAAAAATGGGCTTTGAATTAAGAAAATTCATTTGATTATCACATAATGGCTTTCATTTTTATTACCTTTCTCATATAAAATTCTTATAATAACTCTTATTAGTATAAAACTTTGAGCAGTATATTAGCTATCAATAAATATTCTAGTATTTTTTTCTGATGTAGTTTACTGTGATTACCCCTCTCAGAGTTATACATGAAAATTATGATATTAGTTAGGAGGATGGCATATTATTTTACTTTTGTTTAAATTATTTGAAAGTTTATGGTGTAAAGCTTTTGTTTAAAGAATGTTAGTTAACATTTTTACTCATATATATATTGTGTGACATACAAAATTAATTTTAAATTAATACTTAATTTTGAAAAAATTACATGAACATGAAATTTTGTTGAAATAATTTGTAGTCAGAAAGGATTAATTTAAATATTTTTGTTTAGCCTATACATGTGTCTCACAGGATTTATGTCCTGCGTTTTTTTCCAAATATCCAATTTTTTTGCTACATAATTATTTGTGAATATACACCATTTACTTAATTCTAAGCACAGTTTGCTTGTAATCACTGCATTGTACTGATTAACAGTGAAGATTTTGAAGCATGCGTGGCTCTGAAGAATGAATGGCCAGATGTTTCTCAATATACATCACTTATAAGTAATGTTATTTCTGTGGTAGATTTTATTCCCACTTTATCCAACTGGTGTTAGGTCTATATTTCATTGTCACATGACTTTTCAATAATATTCTTCTTTATGTTGGAAATAAGCATTGATCTCTGCACTTATGTTAATATGGCAAAGGATTATAAGAGTGAAACTACTCAAATGAGTGTAGGTTAGACATGCCAAGAGTTGGTGATATTAGCATCTGAATCCAGGTGTAAATGGCAGGAAGAAAATATCTAAACTCAGAAACCTGAATTTTCAGAGGTACTACCACCAATGAGCTGCTATTACTCTGGTAAAAAACCTTCTGTCCACATTCCTGAGAGCAACTCCAATTAAACTGGTTGGTCATATGCCAAAATAGGATGGCAGAGTAGGAGCTGGACTTGCTGAGGTTCTGTGGGAGAGGGAGCAGATGAGTTTAAAGGCATTACAGTTCTTTACATCTGAAACTGTCAAAGATTTAAAATGGGCCTAAACCAAAACATAGTAGTCAGATTCAAATTCTTGAAATTATTTTAACCATACTGCTAAAATTACAAATACAGAAATCTATGGAATCGTTAGAAAAATTTGCTTTACAATAACTTGGTAGGTAGAGTGTTTTCTTTGTTCCATAGAACCCATGTGAAAGGATGGCATTACACACTTCTTTTTTTTTTTTCTTTATTTTGTATTTATCAAACAAACAGTAAAAAGAATTTAAAAAAAATGCTGAAGAGTTAACAATAACTATACAGAGGATAATAATCATAAGCATGTCTTATCAAGGGTGGAAATTCAAATAAGATTACTACACATATATTTTCTTTGTGTTCAGTTTTCCCTCTGAATTTTTTTTTCCCATCCCTGTATATCCTTATTCAAGGTCTCTTCCCCCTCCCACTACATCTGATCATTTTTCTTCTCTGCAACTCCCCATCCCCTCCCTTGGCAGGGAGCAGACAGTCCTATGGTCCCACTGACCCAATAATGCTTAGATCAGTCTCCTCTTCTGGCCAAATCCATTTTTGTCCCCCCTCCCTCAAGAGTGAGTCAGGTGTTCCTATAGATGGACTGGGGTTTGAAGGGTCAGTCCAGGGTGTTTCTGATCCCAAGCTGATTTTCACCAACCCTACAAGTGACAGAGGACTGATCTCTAAGGTATATAAAGAGCTCAAGAATTTAGATCACAAAACCTTGAATAACCCTATCAAAAAATGGGGTTCAGATCTAAAAAGGGAATTCTCAGCAGAGGAACTACGAGTGGCTGAAAGGCACCTGAAAAAGTGCTCTTCATCTTTAGCCATCAGAGAAATGCAAATCAAAACAACTTTGAGATACCACCTAACACCTGTTAGATTGGCTAAGATAAAAGGTACAGATGACAGCCTATGCTGGAGAGGATGCGGAGCAAGGGGAACATTCCTCCATTGTTTGTGGGATTGTAAACTTGTTCAGCCACTTTGGAATACAATATGGAGGTTTCTCAGAAAATTGAGAATTAATCTACCCAAGGACCCAGCAATACCACTTCTGGGTGTATACCCTAAAGAGGCACATTCACACTACAAAGGTATTAGCTCAACTATGTTCATAGCAGCATTATTTGTAATAGCAAGAACCTTGTAACAAT
>PVIH01000591.1:201715-242736 GCA_004025045.1 Sigmodon hispidus
ACTACTCAGCAGTAAGAAAAAATGATATCCTAAAATTCACAGGCAAATGGATGGATTTGGAGAATATCCTCCTGAGCGAAGTATCACAAACTCAGAAAGATAAGCAGGGGATGTACTCACTCACTAGTGGTCTCTAAACAAACAAACAAGAAAAAAAAGAAGCCAAACATGCCCAAGCAGCAAACCACAACCACTGAATGGCATTACACACTTCTAAACTCAGCACCAGAGAAGAGAAGTCAGGCAGGTCTCTTGGACATAGTTGCCCTCCAGCCTGATTAACTATGTGAGTCAAGCCAGAGGAAGACACTGTATCTAAAACAACAAAACTTCGATAGTGACTAAGAAACAATAGGAGGATGGCTTCTAAGGCTTATATCTAGTGACATGTGACGTCACACACGCCCACACAAACACATACATACATACACAATGCATACACGGACACAACAGCTAACTATAAAATTATGCTACATACTTCTATGATTCTATAAAATATTAGTAAGCCTCTAAACATTAAACATAAGTTTAATCCTGATCATTAACTGATTTTTAATGTATGATTTGGAAGTATAGTATTTATTCACTTTAACATGAAAGTGATATTCAATTTGATTTTCTTTTTTTCAAAAAAATAATGTCTTTTAAAGGTCTGCATGTGAAGGTATTTTCCAATGTCTAGACAATAATAATAACATTTGTAATTTTGTTTGTTTGACACAGGGTTTTATGTAGTCTACTTTGGCCTTGAATTGGCTATAAGCCAATTGCCAGAAGTTCTTGATCCTCTTGTTTCTGCTCACTGAGTGCTAGAATTACAGACTTATCTTTCATATGCTAGGCAAGCACTTTGCCATCTGCCCTATACACTCTGCTTCCCATGTATTTTTAATTTATAACAACATAATAAATTAGTTTTAATAGTTAAAATATGTGGCTTAACTCACAACTTACTGTGTTTTGAAAATAGTTAACTATTGTTCCATTAAATTACTTTATGTAAATATGTACTGAAATATTTTTCTTATTTTTTATGTTTTTATGGATGAACGTGTTATATATTTTTTCATAATTTCAGTCTTTCTATTGGATGTTAGTCATCTTCAATCTTATTTTTCTGTCCTTGAAAATCTTTTAAATGATTTAACATAAAAGCATTGAGACTACATTTCCACCATCTGACCCTTCAGACACTATTCTTTACTATGATTAACTAAAAATAATATAAATATTTACAACCATTAATTCTAGTCTATCTCAATGTTCTCAATGTTTTTATTTCAAAATCCAAACATTAGCACATGTTGTCAGTGGGATGTAGATATTTTGTTCATGGCTTTGTTCTGATATATATTTAATTTGTAGAATCAATTTCTAACAAAGCACATATTTTCAAGGACAATGCCAAACTCTCTTCTGGAGTGACTGTGTCAGTTCACACCTTCACAAACAGGACACACAAGAATACCCAGTGCAATAAGTTTCACTATATGTGTCATGAACCCTATGACTTAAGGGGTGGGGGGAATATGGTCGAAGGTCTTTTTCATAGGTGGTCACTATTAGATATTGATGTTAATTTGTAACACTAAAAAAATTAAAGGTATAAAGGATCAGTTAAAATATCTTTATGTTTGGGGCCACTACAACTTGAGGAACTGTATTAAAGGGCCATCATGTTAGAAAGGTTGAGAACCACTGACCTGAAGTGATATGATACTTACTTTTGTGTATTTCACTGTGAAAAGTGGCAGCCAGCAATTCTTAGAGGGAGGAGTACCTCTTTATGAAGAATGTGGATCTTAATGAGCTACTATAAAACAATTTGCCCATATTCAACCTTCAAGTGAAATCTTACCAGAGCATAGAAAATAAGTGTTCCCAGCAGGTTGGACACAGAATATTAGCTTTGATAATATTCTGCCTATAGTCACAACTGCTGCAGATACCAGCTCTGTGTACACTCACAAATATTGAAAGCACTGTCTGTGTGCACACTCACAGATATTCCTGAGGACTATCAGGTCTTCCCATTCTCACATTTTAGAGGCACCAGCTCTGTGCACACTCATTCAGAGTCCAAGCGCTGTCACTCAGTAGAACTGATAGAACATGACAAAACCTAAGACTAGCTGTCAATTCTAGTGGAGCAGTCAAAAACTAAATAGTGACAATACAATTGAAAACTACAAAATAGTGGTGCCAAGTTCCCAGGACAAAGGAAACACAGGAAGACAGAGAAGGGGATTACATAGCCAGAGGACAGCACAGTGATTCCAAGTAAAGAAGTAAAGGCTTGAACAATTAGAAGAGAAATTGCTGAAGGAATGACAATGTTTCAAAGTTAGGAGACTGAGGACACTTGGAACATGCATACTGAACTCAGAACTTAAATGAATGAAAAGTGCTGCTTTCTTTTCATCAAGAGAAAAAGAATTTCAAGACACTAGGAATACTGGGCTCCAGAATTTATTGCATGGCAACTGTGACTGTCCTGAACAACCTCCAAACAGATATGGAAGCTGTTGACGATTGCAAGTAATTCCACTTCAATTTTCAACAGTGTCACAGTTACAGCCTTAGTTCCCATTCATCTTTGTAATAATAGGAAAAGCTAAAAATAATTCCTTTTTTCTAGTTGTTTTGAGTCTATACATATATTTGCTATTAGCTTAATACCTCAAATTTAAAATTTTCTTTTAAGGGGCTGGAGATATATCTCAGGGATTAAGAGCATTGACTGCTCTTCCAAAGGACCCAGGCTCAATTCCCAGCACCCACATGGCAGATCACAACTGCCTGTAACTTTAGTTCTGTGGGAAAACACCAATGCACATTTTAAAAAAATTAAAATTCCCTTTTAAAACACAAAGTAGAAACGTGAAAGACAAAGCTACTATTTGCCACTGTGTGGACAGGGCATCAGATGGTAGGATGCTTGATTTTGAAGTTGTGCAATTTTTAAATATCTTACACTCATCAACCAAGAATATACAAGGACATTTTTCTCAATCAAATTTTGGAGACTTGGAAAATATACTGATAATATTCATCTCAAAAATACTGTGGGAATTGATATTAACGTATTGGCATGTATAGGTGTGATTACTGCACTGAACACTGGAAATGTCAGTTTCCTACAGCGGTGTCCACAAGAATTCACCTTTTTTCTTCCTCATTTGCTGTCCTTATGTTTCCTGTCTTCTGACTCTCTCCTCTTTAGGTAACCCTCGGGTGTCACTTTCCAGAAGAAACCACTCCTTTACAGTAAATCTTAGGTTCTTTTTGTAAGCAGGGATATAGCTCCTTCCCATGTTTCTTTAAACTCTTCTATAGCATCTTATTTCCTTTTCTGAATATCACAACAGATTTTAAGTTGCCATCAGGAAATAATTGACACCACTGTTCACACAAAGCCTAACAATAGCCAAGTGCCATGAGAACTTATCAGCTGACTTATTGCTTCTCTGAAGACAAAGGTTAAATACAATCTGATTACTTCATTACTCAAATAGTCTCATATCCACAGTTCAAAAATCACTTTATTCATTGTTCAAAAATTTCTTTAAAATTATAATTATAATATCAATTAAATATCTTTGCATGAGTCTTAGGTCTCTCTACTCTGTAATATAATTTTTTTTGGCTTGTCTTAATCTTTAATTGCTGAGCCACTGTTTCAGTTTCAGAGATATATTTCTTCAGGTCTGAACTGCTAACATGTGGGAAGGAGCCATGTACATGTTCTTCCAAAGTCAAAGAGAGTAAGCTGGCTTAATGGGTGACTTTGCTCTAGGGCTGCTGCCCTTTAATTAAAAATAACCTCATATCGTGCTCATTTCACAAAAGACACCTCGATTTAAATGCAGAATGCTATGCTTACTTGCTTTGATTCGAAGCAGGAATCCTGGCAGTAGTAGGCTGATATGAAAATTCAGCTCTATTTGTTCTTAAGCAAATAACTTAAAGAATGTTAAACTTTAGCTTTGCTACTGTATGTCTTCCTTTCCCCTTAAATTATTACTGCTAAAATTAATTTGCCTTCAGACCTCTGGAAGTTATCTTGCTGCTGAAGTTGTGAGATGTTTTAACTCAGCACAAAGAAGAACTGATGCTTTACCTCCCACTAATAGCCTGTGATTAGGTGCCATAATGACCCATTCTGTCATTTTTTCTTATACTGGGGGGAGTGTTGTATATGTCAGACACACTTTTGACAGAACACAGGGTCCACTGAACTTTGCTGACTCACACTGATGGATTCTGAATTTATTATACTTCCTCCGTTGTTGGATTTGTCATTTTAATGGCAAAGCCTAAGAACAGCATCAATGTTCTCCTGGATGCTTGCTGACATCTTGATCAACAACTCCTGGGGCCTAATTGTGCCTGCTTCAGGACCTTGGGCAACTTATTTAACCTCTGTCTAAGGATTAATTGGTTAATTTAAATAAATGCTTTGCAGTAAAAGGCGGGAAGCACTCTGACTGCTAATAGTAAGGATAAAATCATAATGTAGCCTGGTAAAGCAGTGGGCTGCCACACACTGTGATTCTATTAAGTTGTCAATTAAGATGCAAGCTAGCTGAATTTGTTCTTTGGAGGAATGCAAATTTCTATAATGATGGCTATATAGCATTTTAAGGCAATTTAAAGAGAATCAAGAATTCTGATTGTTTGATTTACAAATAAAAAAACTAATAAAGTCTAATACATCAATTGGTAGAAGATAATGAATTAAGAAAATTTTTAAAAGTTAAAATCAAATGAAATGTGGTAGCACATGCCTATAGTCTGAGCAGTCTGAAGATAGCATAAGGATTAAGATCTTATAAGACTTCAATTTCAAGGTCATTCTTGATTAGATATATAAGTCTGGGGCCAACTTGAAATATACAAGACATTTTCAAACAAAATAACAAGAAGAACACAGAAACATACATAATAACTATAGATTATCCACATATAGAACAGATATTTTTCATATAGTATATTGACAGTCTTTTAATTAACTTCTTTCAGGCCACTTTTGTTTATATATGCTATCTATAAAATCACTATCTATTTGTTTGTTCACCAGTGTTGTTGCTAGGTATAATTTCAAAACAGCTTCCAGTATGAGAGATAGACAATGAACAAAAAAAGACAGAAGAGACAAAGCTAGGAAACCTAGAAACAGAGGCTTGAAAGAGGTAGAGGTATATGTCAGTTCAAACTAAAGAACAAATGATTTGCAAAGGGAACTAGTAAGAACTGGATATGGTCTCAGTACCAGAGAAGTTGCCTTTATATTGAAGATAGTCATGACTGTGGCCTTACTTGTAAAGGAGAGTTATAAACTAAGCACAATGTGGGATAATAGTTGGAATTGCCCTTCATTTCCTAAGGTCATTAGAGATTTTGAGAAGGTTGATCAAAAAATAATGTACATTAGAAGAGAGCAGTTATGGTTATGCAAGTGTCCTCTGCTGTACTGGTGAGATAGCAATAAGGTGGTGAGAGTATGGATGAGATATGAGTGAAAATGAATTGAATCTTCATGTGACTGCTGTCTTGGGACATATAGAATTTGGGGAAAAAAGGACAGTAATCATAATTTAGTGGCACATCTATACATATATATATATAAAAAGCTTGTTCTCATATGAAAACAAATAAACTTTTAGAAAGGAAACAGAGTGTTAAAAACCATTTTCTTACTGCCACAGATAATGTCTTACTGTAATGCATGGGACAGAATAATTAAGGCTACATCAAGTAAAGCAGTGCAGGCAGCTTGGCCCTGTATTCTTCTTGTGCTTCCTTCATTGACCAGAGAAGTGAGGCATGCTTTGATAAACATTAAGTAAATTTAAGGGTTGAGTCCTGAAGGATTATTACCTGGTTCAGATGCCCAGTAGAAAGGCTACAATCCCCATTGTTTTAAGCTATGCCATGAATTTGGGTGGTTTCCTCTCCCTACATTTAAATCTCCTCCCAGACCACAAGTGAGTCCTGTCAGGCATTTGACTGATAATAGGTAGATTTCCATAGTAATATACCCTGTTTAGCAAGGTTCCTTTTGACTGTGGACTTCCCCAACCCTACTTGCCACTCTTCCACCTTGAGTCCCTTTTTAACTGCTAGCCAAATAATAAAGTTTCAAAGTGTGATCAGAAATTCAGACTTGCTCTCAATTCTTTCATCTTTCTTATCCCAGCATTGTCCTGCCCCTGATTCAGTTCCACATTGAAAGACTCCACTGGCGGGAGCATTCAGCTATTAATTCTAGCTTAAATTTATACCTGAGTGCTACCAAAAGACATTTGATATGTTCTTTGTTGGTGCTGTCTTCTAGAAATTATGATTTAAAAATTAATACTTAATATGTTGGAGAACAAAGAGAATCAAAAGGTACGTGTATATAAAGTTTTTGATGAATGTTTTTAAAATAGAAAAGAGTTTTGTTTTACATAAAACCTGCAAATGTGACTGTCATCTGATAATATACATCAGTAGCAAAAAGAAAAAGCAAGGATATTGTTTAGTAATAACACAAACAGAGGTCCCAGCAGCTTGGATAATGGAGTAAGACTGGAAGTAAGAGCAGGGATCACTTCCCTCGAGTGCTTTAAAGGTGAATACAGGATATGAAAGACTCTGAGGTGTCCACAAAGACTTCAAGGTGCTGGACTGAATAATGAATGTTCCTTGTGAAAGATAAAGGAAAGACAGTGTGAGAATTTAAGGTGAGAAATGACAGGTTAAGTGAGATGTAAGAGTAGCTGTCACAGAAAATTGAAAATAAGATTAGAAACTGGAGACTGAGGATTCACCTGGAGTTATAGATTCAGAGCCATCATTTAGGTGCTAATATGGCCCTGTAGATAAGTCACTTCACCTAGACACAGGTTTCCAAATGTACTTGTACATAAAAAAAAACATTTAGAAATATATAAATAGTATATACTAAGAATATAAAATTATGTTTTGAAATCATTGTTTTGAAAAGACATTGATTTTATTATAAAATGTGAGACAATATATAGGACTCATTAAATCTGGAGGAAGAAGAAATGGAGATGAAGATGTTGCTTACAGCAATAACAGTATTTGCACTGGAATAAAAATTTTACCCTCAGTAAGCAAATTAGAAATGGTTAATTTTTCTAGGCTACACAAGTAAAGGAGCAACACAAAATACAAATGAGAAGAGACTAGAGTATTGTCAATAATGATGAGCGAAGACCATGTCTTTAGAAAAAGGGATCAATGCACTGATGAAAGCTATTGTAAAACAGGAATTGAGACTTGTCCACTGAACATAGCAAAATCAATCAACTTGATCCTCGTAAGAGCTGTTTCTACAGTAGAGTAAAGACAGAAACTTGTTAGAAGGGAAATCAACAGAGAAATAGAGACAGAGGATTATGACAACAAAGATATTTTGGATGAATGTTGCTTCTAGTTGAAAGAGAAGATGTCTGGATTTATCTTTTACAGATAGACCTTGCAAGAGAGAAAAATGTCTAGGAAGTTGGAGAAAGAATTCTGGTTCTGTCCAGGGAGTTGATGTTTAGAAAAGCAGAATCACCTCTGGATTTTCTCTAATTACAATGCTTTGTGCTACTTAAGAGAGGTGGGAAGTGGGAAGGATGATGATCACAACAGGTTGCCAGGAGAAGAAAGCAGTAAGGGAGTTAAGTATGTACATATGAGAATGATCCTAATAATGGCCTTGAACTTAAGCTGTAAAGAATTTTTTCTTTTTTTTAAGAAAAGGATAGAGAAAGGGTAAATCTTATTGGAGTTTACCTGGCAGAAGAACAAACCTGAAAAACAAAATGTGGCTAAAATGGAGAGAGAGAGAGAGAGAGAGAGAGAAAGCGAGCAAGTTCTGGTGTTAACCACAGTAGTTGTTAATGCAAACATCACACATGTTGCTACTTACAGTACTGGCATCTGTCTCCAGTGTAGTCTGAATGGCAGTGGCAGTAAGGCTGGTTCCCAGCAGTCACAACACAGCTCCCACCATTGTGACAAGAATCTTCGCAAACTGTCTTGCCACAGTTGGGCCCAGTAAAGCCTAGGGCACAGATACAGGTAGGTCTCCCTATTGGAATAAAACCAATATAAGCATGATGTCATCTTTAAATGGAATGGTGAGAAGATAAAATTAGGACAGCAGATTTATGGAAAAGGCCTGTCTACAATTTATTCTGTGACTTTAATACACCAAGAGATTTTCAATCACAGTCAGTCTGTATATCCAAGGAAGTATACACTGAACATACTGAATTCAGCTGGGAAAGATCATCGATGTTGTATGAAAAACTGTACATATACATTGTTCTTTTTTCTCATGTGTGTTTGTTTTTTCTATTATTTTTTCTCAACTTATATATGATGTTAGAGTCTTTATTTTTATTATAAAATTTAGATAATCATAATTTGCTGGTTATGTACCACCAATGCTGACTACACAAAAAGTATCAGCAGACACATGCTTCAGGGAGTGTGTTAATGAGCTTAAAAGAGGAATGTCCTGTATAATGGTTACTATTGACAAAGTATTTTATTAACTCAAATGAACATATTAATGTTTACTTCATATGCACTCACTGGGACATATTTGTCTAAACTTAATATTTGCACATGTTTAATAAATTACTGGTAGGCCACTAATACTGTATGATTTAGCAGTTAAATTTGAATATCACATAATAGAACACTCCCTGGATCACCTTTGAATATTATTTCTTGATCTTTTTTAAAAGTAATTTATCACATATAGCAAATAGTGCTTTATTCTTTCTGTGTTACATAAAGGCGTTCTCTCTGTCTTGCCTGTCATTAAGAATGAACTGCTGTAGCAGACACAGTAAGAAGGAAAGCATCCATGGAAAATACAAACAGGTAAACACACAAACATAAATGGCCACAAGGGGATTCAGTTCCAGGGCTCAACTAGGGCTCACAGCCACTCATCTGACCGCATAAAAGAATGCCACCAGAGTTCCATCATTGGCAATCTCGGGGTAAAATAAGTACCCTGAGAAATTCATAAAACAAAGCTTACTAAAGCTTTAAATATGGTAATGATCCAATTGTTTTATACATTGTCATAGATTCTATATCAAAGGGTGACCCATTTTAAAAAAGTTTTCTTTATTTATTCTAGAATTTCAGAAAATTCATAAAGGAGTTCTCAACAATATGCTGCTGGATTAAGAACAGCATGATGATAAGATCAGTGGACTCCAGTACAAATAGGAAATTTTATATAGTCCATCCCACAGAGAAGCTACCTGAGGTCAATGGCCACTGAGAGAGTATGAATAAGTTGCTTCTAGGAACAAACTTTCAAGTAAGTAGCTTATATTTAATTTGTATGAAATAAAATGTCTTTAAATGAAATCTATTAGTCTTTTTGTTTTTGCTTTCCATATGATCAGTCATTATAATTATTTAGAAAAACATAATTTGATCACTTAAATTGAGAAGAATGAAGTCTGAGACCTTACAATACTAAAAAGATTATTCATGATAGTCTTTAAATCTTTAGAATTTTTTTCCTTTTTTTATTATGAATAAAGTCATATTTTTTATTCATGTATATCCTTGTTCAAGCTCCCTTCCTCCTCCTACCCCTTCTAGTCACTCTCTCTTCTTCACATCTCTTTATCACCTCCCCAGCAAGGAGAGGAGGTCCTAAAGTCCCAATGTGGCTTAGCTCAGCATCCACTCCTGGCAGATCCATTTTCCTCACCCCAACATCAAGACTGGGTCAGGTGTTCTGCTAGTATTTCATAAAGAATAAATGAATATCAAGGTAATTTTACTTTGAAAGAATGATACATCTATCTTTAAAACCACTAGAAATTCAGTCTGAACAAACAAAGGCATACTTATTTTCATTGTGAATAGCATTTCTTTAAAAACATATAAGCACTGGTTAGTGTTAGGTGAATGTTTGTGGATGCTCCAGGAATAAAAAGGCAATAATTGCTACATATTATTAGAGGTGAATCAGTTCATTGTTTTTGTTCCAAAAAAATTATTTACTGAGTAATAGGAGATTTCCTTACAGTAGTGACAAACCTTTTTTTTTCTATTGACTGTTGATATAAAAAGAAAATACTTTTTTTCTATTTATTTATTTATCTTTCTTTTACTGTTGTCATTTTTATTTCTTAATAAGTTATATAAATAGTAAGTCAGTTATTATTCAAGAGACATTTGTAGTCTGCCCGTCTCTCTAATCCTAGTACTTGGGAAGCAGAGGCAGGAAAATCACTGCAAAGTGAGTTCTAAGACATCTTGGGCTGCAATGTGAGAACCTGTCTCAGAAAAAAGAAAAAGAAAAGAAAGAGGAAGTGAAGAAGGAAGACATTGACCACCACCATCAACAATGACAACCACAACTTGGGCCAAACAATGTGTTTATAGGAAAATGTTCTCAATCATTAGAAAGAAAATATTATATCTGGCAGATTGGTAAATAAAAATAAACCCACACAAAGAAAACAGATATAGGTGTTAAAGTAAAGTGTCTGATAACTGTGCTATATGATGACCTAAGAAAACAAGAGCATGTCAGAAAATGAATTATTTCATGCTATTCCTAAGAATTTACGCATAACTTGATGAGAAATAACTCATGTCAAGAACAATGCAGATGCGACAGAGCCTGGGAGCAGCAGTGGACGATAAAAAAGCTAAAGAACATTAAGCAGAATCAGGGAATCTTAAGACACCCAACACAAATGCTAAAAATGGATTAATTTCATATAACTTTTTTCTCATAGACAGCATTTCTACAAACATTACAGGAAGTAATCATTTCTCTTGGTTTCCCCTGAGAACTTGATGGCAAAGCTCTATTGCTGTGGATCACATATATTTGAACTATTTGACAAAGAGAAATCAAGTTGTTGCTGACTTTGAAGCTTAATTCCTATAAGCTAGCTTTCAAAGCGCAGAAAGAAACTGTATATACTGTGAGGTCTAGTATGGAATCTTCAATAATTTTCTTATCTGTGAACCCTGAGAACAATGATGACTGACCTGAAGACACATATCCACTGTTAAAAAAAAAATAAGTGGCAATAGTGGTATAAATGTTATGGAAGCATTTGGTCACTTTCTTACTGGATATATAGCCACTTCACACAAGATGTAACCCAGGTCTGATAATAGTAACTGGTCCAATAACATGCAGCTGACTTGGTCATAGGTTCTAATGGAAAAAAGAACTGAGAACTATTATTATGCTAATTGGTCAAAGTAGTAAGCTTGCTACTGAGTTCTTATCTTTTTCCCCATAGAATTATATCTCTTAGAAGGAGATCTTAATAGAGAAAACCAATATAGGTTTGGAAAAGGATCAGGTGCTAGGGAAACCCCCAAGAACTTACAGGATGTCCCTGCCGAGGTCTGCAACCAATAATGAAAGTGTTGCCTAATCAGGACTTCCCCTATAATCAAATGACTAGCCACTCTAAGTGCCCTCACAGAACTTACATCTAACAATGAGTAGAGGTAGAGGCAAGAATATATGGCTAAGTATGGGCTGAGTACCTGGTCCAGCTAATAGGGGTGGAGGAGACTATATGAGTAAGGGGATAGGGACTATGAGGAAAATTCTCACAGTGATGGCTGGCTGGAGCACTCACTGAATTAAGAAAAGCCACTGGGGGTTAGGGCTCAGGAAAGGAACTAGGCCCTCCAAGAATAGGCAGCTGTCCACTGACATGGGCAATATGTGGAGCTTCAAGGGGAGGGATCAGACTGTGTTTCCCTGCATGGACTGGCACTTTGGAGCCCATTTCTTCCAGAGGAACACCTATCCCAGTCTGGATATTAGAATGAGAAAATCAGACTTGCCTGGAGTGGATGCTGAGCTGATCCACCTTGGGACCTCTTGCCCTTTTGGGGGAAAGGATGGGGAGATAGAGAAGAGGAAGGGTGAAGGCTGACTGGGAGGGGTCACAGGGAGAAGGGAGTTGGAACAAGGGGATACATGGATAAAAAAGACTTTATTCTATTTTTAAAAAGTTTAAAAAAGAATTTCATCTCCTAACTCTAATATAAGAAGCTTCTTTTTGCAACAAATGATGATTAACAGGGAGAGCTATAACTTATCAAAATGCAGTGATTATGAAACTCTGGAGTGTTCAGTTTTAAATGGGACATTGGTATCACAGTCCTATTCTCAAGACTCAAATGATTAAGTAAAAGAGTTTGTCTTTGTAATGGAATAACATTTGTCAGATATGAAAGTGTGGTTATATATAAAAACTCACAACTGAGAATACATATATATATGTATGTATATATATATATATATATATATATATATATTTACAAGATTAAGCCAATAAAATTCCCCAAGGATT
This sequence comes from Sigmodon hispidus, assembly GCA_004025045.1. Lineage (NCBI taxonomy): Eukaryota > Metazoa > Chordata > Mammalia > Rodentia > Cricetidae > Sigmodon > Sigmodon hispidus. The sequence goes on from PVIH01000591.1 coordinate 214,093, forward strand.
TGAGAGGAGCTCATGAATTCCTGCCGCATCTGAGAATCCATTGATATCTGATACCTGTTTCAAAAAGGAATAGGTTTCTTCAGTGATACATGATCTGAGAGGCTGCCCACACTCTGGTAGATGGTCCCCATTCAGGTACACACAGGCAGCAGTTCATAGACTCAGGAAGCACATGACAAGAAGTTATGAAAGAAAAGTGATGGATAGTGTAGCAGAAGAATTAAAGTGGGGTGAATTACATCAAAACCATTACACCTGGCCACAAATATTAAATAAGTATGTTTAGAATAATGAAAGAAGCAAAGGTAGAGATTTAAAGTAATCAAGGAATTCACACATATGCTGGATAATCCCTCCACCAAAGCCATCCAGAGAAGTAAAATAATACACAGATCTTCACATCTCAAGGAATACTAATAGACAGGCAACCAAGAGTAATTGCAACAGCCTGCATCATACAGAGGTTCTCTAAGATTCTCTCAGCAAATATCTTGAAGGGATTGTGAATTTTGTTTGATAGTATATGGTTTAATGGACAGCTTTATTACCTGCACAGAGGGAGACCAAGTAAACTAAAGCTTCTGAGATTGTTTGTTTCTGATGGCCTTTCAAAGTACCCTAATGATATTATTTATCTGAATCCCAATCTCCCTTATGTTACTGTCATAAACTCTTCCCTACTTAACGCTCTCCCTCATTTTCTCATTTCTGTCTTTATGAACTCGGTTCTAGCATTCTGCTCTCTGGAGCCCTTTAATTAAATTGCACAATTCAAATTGCAACTCACAACTAAATATCTATATTCATATTGGCAATATTTATTGAGTACTGTTATATTTTATCAAGTTTTAGGCTCTGCAAACTTGAAAATTTCAGTATTCAAGGATTTAGATTTATCTAGATTTACAAATTCTCTTGCACTAGTCCACTAAATCAATTTTGTCAAAATCACCTTTATGTAATGCTATAAATGTAAGTAACAGACCTGTAAAATATGGAAATAACTAAGCAATCTTACCTTAAGGATCAGATATTTTTGAAAATAATACTAAATTTAAATATACCTGCTAATTTCATAACTGTCTTATGAGATACCCATAGTAGATAAAGAGTTTCATAGACTATTTTCTGTTTTTATTTGAAAAAATAATTGACTAGTACTATGGTTTATCTTGATTTCCATTGTTTTATCCAAGTCAAGTTTCATTTTAACTCATCATCCTATAAGCAGATTATAGAAATAAACTAATGCATATTTTTGATACAATAAATTTAAAATATTTAGTTTGGAAGCATTTTTCTGAATAAATATAGGTCATATATTTTATTATAATGATCATATTTTAGAAATTTTTTATGGATTTCTTTTTATTTTTTTTAAAGTTGACCAATGCATTTAGCAAAGTAAAAGGATACAAAATTAACCAACAAACAAATCTCATTAATCTTATGTACAAACGACAAACAATGCAGGAAAAAAAATACAGGGAAACAATATTGACTAACTAGGCAAGATATTCCCAAGATTGAAATAGTTACATGTAGTTACATGTCTCTTTTTTTTGTTTTATTTTGTTTGTTTGTTTGTATTTTTGTTTTGCTTTGTTTGTGTGTGTGTGTTTATTCTTCTTCTTATTATTATTATGAATAAAGAAGTCACACTTTCTATTCTTGTATATTCTTATTCAAGGTCCCTTCCCCCTCCCACCACATCAGGTCATTCTCTCTTCTCCACATATTTTAGAAATCTTCTGGAATAAGAAAAATGCATTCCTACATAAGGAACTTTAATTATACTCCTCAGCTGTTTTTTTTTTTAATTAACTACTGATATTTCTTCTCTTTGAATATTTTTGTTCTATATAACTGTCATATCATAATTATGCCCTACTGCAACCCTGGTTCACATAGAAATTTTACAAAAGGCATAAGTGAAAGTGAAGCAACAATGAATAAACCCATGGATAACCCACCAGAATTTGTTACAAAATGAGTTGACATAAAAAACTATACATTCCACAAGCTTCTATTAAAATATAGCAAAGATTTTCCCAAACCCAGAAAAAGAATTAGATGTGAAATTACATCCAAAAATGACCAAAGAAGAATTTATTCATAAAAAATCATTGTCTAGATATCAAGAACACATAGCCAAAAAATGTAATAAAAGCTAAAAGGGAAAAATACCATTTACCATACATAGTCAGAAACACCAGAATAATATGAGTCTGCCAATCAACAATCCAAAAGAAGTAGAAAAGTTCACAATAACATAAAATTTGTTTTGAAATTAAATAAATTTCAACCTAGTTATTAACCCAGAAAAAATACTTTGAAATAAAGAAATGCAATAATTTTAAGATAAACACAAGTTCAGTGTCACAAAACGGCCAGCACTACTGAGAAATTCTTGAATAGTATGCACAGAATGAGGACAATATTACACATAGAATGGATGGTTAAAATAAGTTGCATGTAAACAATAGAGAAAACAGAGAACAGGGAAGAAGCCAATCATGCCCAACATAGCAAAACAATTAAAAATCTAAAATTCCTATGAGGAGAAGGAACAACTACCATCCAACCAAATAGAACATTAAATAATAGAATCAAAAATAATAACAAACATTTTTCATTTCTAACACTCAATGCAAATGGCCCAAACTCTTTAATTAAAAGGAAAAAACTAATTAAAATGTAAGGTCAAGTTATCTGTTTTCTTGTGGTTTTTTTAACAAGCATACACAGTTGGGAAAGATATTCCAAAATTGTCAAAGACAGAATGAGAGTCAGACTATCATACAAAGAGAAGCTACAGACTAGCTAATATAGCAGCTTTCATACTTCAAACTAAAGCTAATTGAAAGAAAAAAAACAGGACAATGAATTTAAGAAAAGGATAGAATTATTATAAATTGTATGCATTAATTTTCTGGATAAATTTTATATAACGAACACCCAAATGCATAAAATATTGTATAGGTCTAAGTATCATAAAGATCACTGGTTTTAAATCCTACTCTCATCTTTAGGCAAGTCTTTCAAATTAAAAATCAATGAAGGAATCTCAGAGGTAAATTAAGCCATTGATATGCTATAATTAAAAATATCCACAGTATTTAACCCTAACAATTAGAATACACATTTTTCTCATTGATATTTGGAACATACTCTAAAATTGACTGCATTAAAGGCCAGCAAACACGTTTTAATATATAAGCAAACAAACAAGCAATACATAAATGAATTCACTTCCAGAATGTTATTAGATTAAAATGGAATACGAATAAAAATTACCTACAATTTTACCCTCAAAAAAAAAACTTAGAGACTGAAAAATATGCTTCTGAGTGAAGAGTTACATCATTGAAGAAATAAATTATAAATTAAGATTTTACTAGATACTAAAATTAAGAGTACAAGAATCAAAGCTCCTGAGACATGGGCTAGGCACTTATAAGAAGAGTTGATAGTTGCAAATTACATTAAAAAAATCAAATAGACATGAAATAAATAGCCTGATGGTGTACTTTAAATCTCACCCAAAAAGCCAGAATATGTAAAAAGAATATAAATACCTGCTGTAGTAGACAGGAGAAAGTAATAAAAATGATATCCTAAATTAAAGATTTTTAATTTTAATTTTTAATCTTAACTAAATTCTATCAGTAAATAGAATTAATCATGTAAAAATTGGTTCTTTGAAAAAGTGAACAAAATTGAACAAAAGAAAAATGATCCAAGTTGACAAAATTAGTGACAATAGGGAAATTGTCACAACATTTTCTAATAAAACCTATAAGATTATCATTGAATACTTTAAAAACTGGTATTATAACAGACTTGATGAATTAGGAGAAATGGGCAAAATTCTTGACATATATTTATTTGGAATATAAAAGAACCCAATCAGACTCCCAAAAAAACAAGGGGGATTGAATTAGTTATTAAATCCTCCCCAATAAAGAAAAGTTCAGAGTCATGGATCTGTGTACAAAACCTAAGAAATCTTCCTGTATAAGTAAGACCCAAATTTGCATCCTCAGCCATCATATAAATGAATAGCATGTAATTGTGTACCTATGGAACAGATCCAAGCAAGTAGAAACAGTTAGAGATGATGACACTCAAAAAAATGCTTGAGTACACCAAAACAAACACATATCTATCAATAAATAAATATGTATATGTAAAGAGAGACATAATATCTGACCTCAAGTTAAGCTGAATGTTATGGTAATAAAGGCATTATGGTACTTTCACAGAAAGACACATGTAGATAAATGAAAAATACTTTAAAAATGCCAACAACTCATGCACACATCAATAAAATGTGTCATAAAAACTGAATATGCACCTGCAAAAACAGGTTAGGTACACATCTCTCACCCTGTATAAACATCATTTGAATGAAGCAAAGGGCACAGGGAGATAAGATTTGATAAAAGGGGAAGCAGAAAATTTAAAAAAAAAGATATGCATTCAAACTCTATATGGAATTTTATTATTTTCCAAGTTGTGTGTACGTGTGTAATTATGTGACCTTAAAATAAAATTAAAATATACTTGTAATTCTAGTTTTTTGGGATAAAAAGCAATATGATTTTTAATATTCATTACTATTAATAACTCTGCAACATGAACTTTGATGCAATTATAAATGTCTTTGATTTTTTTGAAGTAGTTTTAAATGTAATTTCTGTTGATTTCATCTACATCGAGATTATCAGGCTTTATTTAACTCAAATGTTTTAAGAAAATACAAGTAACTTGAACATATTATGAGTCAGAAATTTACCTAGAGAGGATGGTATGCAGGTCCCTCCATTCTGACAGTAGTTGCTGCAGTGGTTGACTTCACATCGTCCTCCTGAGTAACTAGGCCAGCAGTGGCACCTCAGATCACCCTTCTCATTTAAGGCGCACCTCCCTCCATTTTCACAAGTCAGTTTGCAGGAGTCATCTAGTGATAAGAAGAAATATACGCACAAGCATGTTGTGAGAAGCCTCAAATACTCCAAATAAATGCATATATTTAAATACTAGATTATTTTTATTTGCAAAATATACCTAATTTAAAAGTAAGAAAAAATACACAGCGTCTAAAGGAAGATGTTTAACTTACATTTTCTCCTTTCCAATATTGTTATTATCTTTATAGTTGTTATTAGTAACAAAAAGTTCCTAGATATATTATTTAACAATGTACACATTGATTTTTTAATACTATGCTTTATAGAAGACAATACAATTCACACATTGAATAACTTTGTAATAGAATAATTTATAATATTTTAAATAGAAAAGAAAAAACGATCAGGTTGTAGAACACATTTCCCCAGAATTAATTTCAAAATTTTTACTTTTCCCATGTAGGTCAATGAGGCACAAACACTCAGTTATTAGTCTGGATTAATTTCTAGTGCACTGAAGGTCACTAAAAATAAAAGGTCATATTTTACAGTTACTATCTCAGACAAATAATAAATACTGGGGTCTTCAGGAAAACAAAAAGTGGTTTTTGCTACTTCAAAACATATTAAGTTGAATTAACTTATACACCTTGAGAACTAGAAAAACCATTAGTTTATATCTCTATTTATGCATTTTTTATCCTACCCCCATTCTTCAACATCAGTTAACATTAATTTCTCTTGTCTCCTTAATTTTCTGATTTTACTCTGTTTGCTTACATGTATACATTTATGTCATAAGCTAGAATCCATATATGAAAACAGGAAGATTTTTACTTCCTCTCTGAATTTTGATCACTTCACTTGATCTGAGACATTATATATAATTGGTTTTCAGTTGGTAGAAATGTTTGGGAAAAATTAGGATGTGTGAGCTTGCTAGAGGAGCTATATCACCAAGGGCAGCATTTAAGATTTTACAATACATCATTTTGAGGTTCTCCACCCTATCTCCTTGCAGAAAGTTTTAGAGATGTTTTCTCAGCTGCTCCTGGAAACCTGTCTTAATTAAACCATCATGGATTCTTAGACACTGGAAATGAAAACTCAATTAAATGTTTTGTTTTATATATTGCCTTGGAATAGTGTTTTTATCACAGAAATAAATACATTAATAATGCATATGGGTGGCATAGCTAGGTCATATGGTACTTCTATGAACATTTTGCAGAGCCTGTAACTCATTTCCATAATAGTGGTATTAATTTGTACCTCACTACTAGTGAATAAACAATCCTCTTTTCTCATACCCTTTTGAACAATTCTTATCAATTCTTTTTAAATGATAGTTATTTAAGGTGAGGCAATATCTCAAAGTAGCTTTAAATTGTCTTTCCCTGATGACTAAGACTATTGAGCACTTTTAAAATAGCTAATTTTCTTATTGTTTTTCTTCTCTTGAAAAGAATCTTTTCATTACAAGTAGCTGATTAGTTTGTTTGGCAATTTATTTTCTTAATGTTTTATTTTGCATTTTTTTTTGCAAATTCTGGATATGTAACCCCTGTATAAAATATAAACGGTATAGATTTTTCTTCTGTTCTTTGGATGTCTGTTGCTCTCGTTTCTCTTTTTATACAAACCATTTTAAATTTAGTTTGATTTGGGAATCTAGTTTCTGTGCTGTTGGAGTTGTATTCAGAAATTGCTTACCTGCCCCAGTATCTGAAATATTATTCTCTATGTCCTCAGCAGTTTTAATATTCTGGTTTTTGAATTAAAATACTTTTATCCACTTTAAATATTTTTTACACAAGGTGCAAAAGGATCTGCTTTTATTTATCTGAAAGTGTATAGCTAATTTTGTAAACATCATTTGTAAAACTGCATGTTTTTGCCACCTTCAAAAATTAGGTGTCGTCAGCTTGGCCAGTAGACTTACTGGTATCCTATTATGTTCCATTTTCTTTATTATGCATAGGTAATCTATCTATCCATTGGCTGGATCCTTTAGCTAAAATAGACTTAACTTAAAACCAAAATTCAAATATGCTAAAGACATTAAATCAAGCAAATTATTGATAAAAACATTACAAATTTAAAACTTTATAAAAACTAATTTCTAATTATCCAGAGTATTCATATTCATAGAATAACATGGCCTATATGTATTTCAGCAATCTACATTATCTAGAACAGAAAAAAGTTTAAATACTGCAAATTGAATATTAAGTGTGTATTTCTATAGGAGACAATGGAATCACCTGTTTGAAGTGTTAGAATAATATTATTTCTGAACTCAATTTCTCAATGTCTTCATGTCCCAGTAAAAGAATGTACTCAATAACCGGGACTAGCATGACAATATAAGCAGCAGGCATGATCTACAATTCTCTATTAGGATCTCTGAAAACTGGCTACTTACACAGTATTTCCCCACTTTTGTTGTTGACAATGTGAATATTTCAGGATGCCATGTCCTTTCCAAGTTTCTTTCAACTTCAGTTTAAATCAAAGAACAGTCTTTCATGTTTGATTTGAAAATCATATGAGAACATAAAAGTGATCCTCTAATAATCTCCTGAGCCCTAATAAGAGGTGAATTAGACCCCTGCTCTAATAACCATGGCTGCTAAGATAAACACCATTCATTGGTGTTCATCACTCACCATTCCATCTTTTAATTTCTAAAGGTTTACATATTGGTGTTTAAAATATATACATTAAAAAATAAAATGTGATTGACTTAGACACAGTTTCTTGCTAAGTGTTTTAACTGAATGAAACTCACAACCCACAGTGGAAAACAAGAAGCTAGTGGTCTTGGGATGGAGAGGGCAAATGAGGATGAAGATGTAATACTGAGATGAGCAGTGAATTCTAACAGAGGGAAACATAGTAACTGAAATATCCTGCTGGGAAGACTTCCTAAATTTGTCTCTCATTCCAAAATGCTTGCTGTGATCCAAAAGTGTTTTGGAACATGCTGTTTTTGTCTGCGACATAAAATTTGCTAAGTAGAGGGTTTGCTTTTAATAGAATTGTTCAAATTATGACTAATACCTAAAGTTTGAGAGAGTTTTATCTACTGGGTATTTAAAAGAAAACTTTTTCTTATATTCTTTTTCATCTTACTGTCTGCTTTGGAATCTCACCTTTTAAAAATACCATTTTCTGATATAATGCTTGTTTATTCTGAATTTATACTTCAAAAATATAAGCTACAAAAAAATCATCAGTTTCACTTCTAAATTAGTCCTTAATTTTTAAATTAGTGTTATGCCTTGCTACCTGTGTTTCCCAAATTAGTGTTCTATTTACATGAAGCAATCAAAGTTATCAAAAATCAATATATTGAAAACATAAATGAATTTGGGCTGAAATTTATACCTGGAGAGAAAAGTCATTCTTAAAATGTTATTTATGAAACAAGAGCTATCTAATATATTTAGATTCTGAAAGTGACTTCTCAGTTCTTGATCAATTAAGCACATGTTGAATGTAAAGTGTTCTGCAAACAAAGGCAGGAAGCCTGTTTTTATAAACATTCAAGAGAAACTGTCATTAAGGCAGATGAATTGATGGAGAACATAATACTACTTCTTTCAAAATCTCATATAAATATATCTGCACTGTTTATATAATAAATCATCTGACTGTTCCCAGAATAACAGAGAATACCCACCTAATAGGCTGTCATCGCTGCAGGTTCCATTCATCATATATTTTCCTTCTGGGCAGATACAAGTGGCACCAGAAGGATTCAGCAAGCAGAGGAATTCACATGACAAACCCAAGCAAGGATTGGGTACTGATGAAAATAAAATAAAGAAAAACAGAGATGGGTGGGAAAGAGTTGAAATAAATTTCAAGAGCATAAAATTCAGCAGGCTGAAATGATGAGTTACCAATGTCAAGAAGAAATCAAAGCAATTTTTACTGGGGCAATCACATTTAATGTTGATATTCTATTTTACAAGTAATAGAAAATGATTACACAACACCATCCTTGATAAGAAATTAGCCCATTTTAAACAGGATGAGATTGTTTATTTATACATTTATCATTAGGACAGGATTACTTTTTCATAAAGTTAGTTAACTTGTAAATTAAAAGCAACCCAGATTTTTTTCCAGATAAGTTCATGTAGTTATCTGTGTGAATTATTTTATCTTCTGGCCCATTATAAATAATGATGTATAAATTGCCTTTTCTAGAATATTCAATATTCAAACTGTGGCAAGTTGAAATTTGGCTTATAAGACAGGTAATTAATTATTAACTGAGCACTTTGCAGAGTTCTCTGTATTTTATATTTCCTATGTACTTCCAAGCACACAAAAATGCAGTACAATTTAAGTGTTTGGAGATACAAGCCTTATTTCATAACTTCATTGTACAGTCTTTACAGAAACAACTTATCCCTGGTATCCACAAAGACTCAAAATTCTCATGTTTTGGTGGCATACATATGTATATATATATAACCTATATATACACACATGATTGGAAACATATTAAAATGATTTCCTGTGTACTATGTGTGAGACTCAACTCTAAACTCAATCTAAGTACTTATCAAATGAGAATCTTATGTAGTCAGGGGTGACATGATGTTTCTTAGATTCTAGCCAGATCACAGAACCTTTCTGCTAAAACCCACTGCTCAAATCCTACCATGTTTATAATAGGAATTTTTTAAATTTACAGACCTATTAGTATTTAGCTGTGATTATGAATTAGACAGAACTATAAGGTAGGATGAAGTGTCCTTGTGTTACCCAGAGACCCAGCATATGTGGTTTATAGTAAATGCCAAGCACATAGGGAGGTATTTGGGGATTTTATTTCCTGCTAGAATATGTTCCCAACATTTTCTGCAAACATAGTTGTCTTTCCACATAATTGTAAAACAAGTTTTGGTGTACTTTTACTTGTCTTAATGATTGACTATAAATTCAGGCAATGTGGTATACACCTTTAATCTCAATACTCACAAGTCATAGGCAGGCCATTCTCTAGTCCTAGAATAGCCTGGTCTAAAAAGTGAGTTTCAGTATGGCAGAAAAACACTATTTTTAAAGCAACAATTTTAATTCTAAGAAAATACAGCATAGTGTTAATATCTCTATGGCAGATGTGGATGTTTCTATTTATTTGTTGATTTGAAATGTCTGGAGATACCAAGACAATCTCAGCATACTGAAAATATAAACTCTGTTACCGTAACTACAAATATATTATTTTAAGATAGTCAAGAAAATGTTTGATACATTTTACTTACAATTTAGTTGTTTATAGCGGTGTGATATCAAAATACTCTTTGTTTTGTCAACATCTAAAGCTAAGACCTCCACTGAGCCACGACCAAATTTTTGTACTCTAAAAACACCATTTTTAGGTCCTGCTCCATATATGTAATCTTCAAAGACATCAATTCTATGAGGATGCAGCAAACCTAGAATGTTTAAAAGAGAAGTTCTAGTAATAGTATGACTATCAAAGTGCCTTATGTAATCATGACTTGGTGAAGCAGTTATATTTAATAATTAATACTTGCTAACACATGCTGCATATAAACTCAAACTTTAAAAATAGCTAAATTTATCTAAAATCCAATGACTAGTTTTTTTTGTCAACTTCAGAATTATTTTTTTTGTGTGTTTGCTGTAAGGTAATAAGCAGGTCACCAATAACCTATTGAACAATCATCTCCATCATTTCTTTGCAGCTTCTTTTAAATTAGTCAGTAGTTAGTATATGCTGAATAATTGTTTCTGCTCCTATATTGACAATACAAATATCAAACCTCTTCTGTAGCACCAAGCCTGCTATTCAGAAATTTCTCATGGATTAAATTATAACTTGAATGAATACCTTAACCTGAGTTAGTGGTTTGTCATGTAATTACAATTAATTTGCAGTACTAAAATTGTTATCATGGTATACATCTGTATTGTCAGTGTGCAGGGAGTTGAAAAATAAAGAAGTTTAAGGCCAGCATAGGCTACAGAATGAAGTGCATTAAACAACAACAGCAAAAAGACATTGCTGTCTTCTGCTTTAGAAAATGGGTGAATAGGAGTTGGAAAGATGCATCACAATTAAGAGCACTTGTTGCTCCTATAGAGGGCCTGGGTTCAATTCCCAGCACAGCTGGTGGCTCACAATCATCTGTAACTCTACTTTCAGAATATCTGACTCTTTTCATATGAACTCCTTTGATATCAGACATGGACATGGTACACATACATACATATAGGCAAAACATTCATATGCATAAAACAAAAATAAATAAATCTTAAAAAATTATAATTTCCAAGTTTTATCTTTCTTTGCAACACTGTATCAGACAAAATTAAAAGTGAAAGACTATTTTGTAAATACCTAAGAATGAAAACTGAAGAAACAATGCCACTAGTAATAAAGCACTGTTTAATCAAAGATAACGTGCAGTTTTTAGTCAATTATTTTTCATCTTCCTCACCTTTATTATAAAAACCATGTGAAGAAAAGTTTTATTTAGTGATAATATCAGGAACAATTGTAATGTTTTAAGTTGTATTGTACTTGTGGCAGATTACAGAAAGAAAAAGGACATAAAGGAAAGAACAAAATAAAACAAAAATACTTGACAGCCAGGAAGTTACATGTTAGGCAATGAGAGCAAACAAGAAAACACGGTGGGAAGTAGGTAGAAATGCTGAGAAGAAAATGGACATAGCTATAGAGCACAGACGATCCTGCACTGCTGGTGGAAGTAGTACTGGTTGCCACTCCACTTTTCACGGGGCTGAATAACTGTGCTCATGATGAAAGACTCAGAGTAACATGTTTCCTGATGCCCATGATGACAATTTCTAAAGAAGAAAATATGATGCTGACTTGCACTAACCATAAATGACTTAAAGAATGAAATAATTTCTGAGCATGGACAGCTAGCAGTCATGTTTGTCCAAGTAAAAGAGCTCTCTGCCCTGGCCTCTTCAATATACCATTGGGGTTGAACATTTTAATGAATATAAAAACTTGAATCTGAAAGAACTAGTGGGCATCCAGATCACAGAATGTCTATACTTCTTTGTCTGTGTCATGAGGTAATAGTCTCAATAACAAAAATACTCTGCACACCTTGTTTGCTGCTGACAGAGATCACTGGACTGGAACCATCATACAGGACACTGCCAATGATGGACAGCTCAAAGTCAGCCCAGTAGATGCGTTCACCGAAGTGATCAACAGTCAGACCTAAAAAACAAACATGTAGGGACAAGCCATACAAAGAGATTAAGGTTACTTATATAGTTCAGTATTTTTTAATGTATAACTATGATTGGTGTTTTTCTTTAAGTATCAGAAAAGTCATCCATTGCATAGTACAGTAATATAGAAAGTAGGTAAAAATATTTTTCTACTCTTAAAAACATGTATTCAGAATTGAACACATTCACTTAATAAATGATTAGAACAATCTTAATCCAGGAGGTACTATCCCCTTAATGGTTCTTTTTAATATTTACTAAGTTCATAATTATAGTTAGTTTATTATAGTTTTATATGATATTTTAGTTTCCATCTTGAGTCATGCAAGTTCTTTATACAAGGATTTAAGTGTGGTATTATAATCTTTGCTTTGAATTTCTTTTTTTTATTATTGTTATTATGAACAAAGCAGTCACACTTTCTATCCTTATATATCCTTATTCAAGGTCCCTTCCCACTCCCAACACATTTCTTTACGACATTCTAGAGCCCAGAATCTATGAAGCCATTAAGTTCTGGTCTGAGGGACTAGAGGGATGTCTCAGTGGTTAAAAGCACTGACTGCTCTTCCAGAGGACTAGAGTTTAATACCCAGCATTCACAGGGCAGCTCACAACTGTCTGTAACTCTAAGATCTGACATCCTCACACAAACATACGTGCAGGAAAAATACCAATGAAAGTAATTTTTTTTTTTAAAAAAAAAAAAAAAAGAAATGGTTTAAGGGTGGAGAGACACATATAGGTATGATTCAGCTTAAAGCAACTAAATACTGATAATCAGAATAAGAGAAAATGAGTATTAAATCCTGACTTAAGCTTGTAGTTGCTATTTTTCATCCTATGCTTTTTCCCTAAGACTGTTCATTCTTATTTTCATACTCATTCAAGGCCATTAACCAAAAAAGGACTAAAGAAATATTTAATTAAATGGCTGTTTCTACTTTTCTGTTGTTCATTTTACAAATATGATTGAGGTTATGACAGTATCTTCTTGTAAAAATGAATATGCCCTATGTTAAAGTGTAGTTACTCAATGATGGGAAAAGTAATCTAATCTATGGCACATAAATTCTAGAATAAATCTTTATTTTGATGATGCTTAATTTGTACAGTAAAGTCTTTACAAAAGAACCATTATACATCTTGAAAGAATATTACAATTAAAATGCATTTATAAGATTAATGACATAGAGTGTTGATATACCTCCAGGTGAAGGTCAACTGAACAAAAGGCAGTGTTGAATTTGGGTTAGAGTGGAAAAAAAAAAAACACAAATGGGTTAAAAGTAATTTGTGAATAAAATTTCAATTTATTATATAGTTCTACTTGAAATAAAATATAAGTGTAGAAAGGTACTGATGATACTTAAGTAAAATGAGAAAATGTATTCTGCCCAGCTAGTCTGTGAGGAAAAGTGTGACATAAGTTAAAGTGGAAGCTGAACTGTACAGTTTGATGTTTGAACTATGTTTGATTCTGTGTAAAACAAATTCTAAAATGATGCACTTTCCTAATATAAAATGATGTTGATATTAGGGTCAAATCTTGGTGAAAAAAGGAAAAATGTTTACTTTGATCATCTATGAATTTAGGACATTGATGTGGTAAATAAAACAAAACTTTTCCTTAATTATGTTACTTTTCTATTTCTAGATTAATTTGCTAATTATGGGAAAGAGTAAACTTCTGGTTTATTATGTTTATCATGTCTATTATAAGTACACTCAACCATGTCAACTCTTGTCAAATTGTAAACTATTGGATAAAGTTATACAAAAATAGAAATTATAGAACAAAGAACAAAGGTTTTAGATAAAGTAGAATTTATATTGCAAAAAAGTTAATAAATTAATAACTATAATTTTCTTTAAGCCCTTTAATTTAAAAAGTCCTTTAAATTAAAAAGCTAAGAAACAAATCAATTACTATTTCTTATAATAGCAACAAAAGCCAAGTTTATGTGACTTTATAACAATAATAAAAGATACAACAATATATCTTAATATAATAATATACTATTTCTTATAGCAATGAAAGTCAAGTTTATGTGACTTTATAACAATAGTAAAAGATACAACAATATATCTTAATATAATAATATACTATTTCTTATAGCAATGAAAGTCAAGTTTATGTGACTTTATAACAATAATAAAAAATATAACAATATATCTTAATATAACAATAATAAAAGTAAATGATTATAATGAAACCTTTAAAAATCTAAACTGGAAATGACATACATATAGTTTGAAATTAGTAAAAATATAAAAAATTTAAAATAAAATGCTGTATTTTTAAATTTAACCTTTTATTGTCTCAATTTAAAATAAAATTACATCCTTTCCCCTATTCTTTCTTTCCTCCAAATTAATTTCATTTCCCCCCTTCACCCTTGCTCCTTAGATTCATGGCTTTTTATCTTTCTAAATTTATATATAATATGTGATATATTTGCGTACATATAACACATATTTGTACATAAATAAATATATACAATGCCCTGAATTTAGCATTTAGTGTTGCTTTTATGATATGACTTCATGGCTTAACACAATTTTTTTTTGAAAATCAATTGAGCATTAATTACAGAAAAGGACAAGCTCTTTCCCCTCAGTATTTCAGATTTTTCTGGAGTTTTCTGCAGTAATATATTTTAGATTTTTGTATTTATATTATTGTTATGGGATTAAAGGCATAGGTCACCACTCTGTCATTCCCATGCTGGGAATAAAGGCATGAGTTATCACTATCTGACTCTCCTATCTTGACTGTGGGTGGATTTGCTGATATTCAGGGCTAATTTTATTAATTATAAAATATATCACCAGTTCTCTGTCTTTAGATTCACTTTCTCACATTTTCATTTTCTTCATTAGCACCATTGTTGGTGATATCCTTATTTACTTTAATCAGGTATAACATTACTACAGTTTGAAAAGGTCATAAACAATATCAACTACAGTGAAATAGACTGTAAAGCAGAACAACACACTGCCAGAGTTCTTGTCTGAGCATAGTATTGTCCATGATGCCTACACTGCCATTATATTTTAGGATTTTAAAAATATATATAAAAACGCTAAAAGCAAAGCATGTCCAAGCTGCAAACCACAACCACTGAACAGCTTGGGATCTGAAACACCTTGGACTGACACCTTGGATCCCACTCTCCCTAGAGGAATACCTGACTCAGTCCCGATGTTGGGGGAAGAAAACTGGATCTGCCAGGAGTGGAGGCTGAACTAAGCAATATAGGGACTTGGGACATTGGGACATTGGGGCCTTAGGACCTCCTGCCCATGCTGGGGAGGAGATGGGGAGATGTGGAGAAGAGAGAGTGACCTGAGAGGGTGGCAAGGGGAAGGGACCTTGAATAAGGATATACATGGATAGAAAATGTGACTTTATTCATAATAAATAAGAAAAAATATATTTACCTCTGAAATTTCAAAGTGTCTTAGTTAAAGGATGATTTCATTTTCATAAATAGCATACTAATAACATGATAATGAAATAGTATAAACCACTGCTTTGTATTTTACTCTGTACATATAATTTACATGTAAATGTGTGCTTATACAAATATATGCACTAAGGTACCTTTGCATAGAAATATTTTCTCTGCTTTTGTATTCCTAATATTTTAGATGTCTTTGTGACAACTCAATTTCAATTTTCTTGGTGTATATAAATACCTATTTTAACCCCCAGATTTATATAACACAGTAAAATGAGTAACTACACATGGTCTCTTTGTATCCATTCTTATAATTTTATTCTTTATATTGTGGTGTTATGTAAATGTTACATTTTTACTATTTATATAGGGTTAAGAATATGATTAACAACAGTACATTTTGTTATGGTATATATTTCAAAGGTTACAAATAATTTAAACTAGATGAACATTAGCAAGAGCCATGAATGTGTATCTGTCCAACTAGAGCTTTATGTTATCTCTGCCAATCTAATTGAAACAGCCAGTTCCAGGTTCAGTGAAAGATATTCTTAAGTACTTAGCAAATATGTACTTTCATATTCTTGATTCATATATTTTGATATACTTAATTATTTAAATTCCAAACTATAATGCTTGCCTTAAATACACACTTAAGTTTAAATTTCATGCATAAATGTTTGTTACCATGTTAGTAAAAAGAATGCATAAATGAGAAGCAAAAGAATTCTGGAACTGTTTATAGAGTTTATAGAGTTTTAAAGTAATTAATATAATTAGAGAATTTCCATTGCTGAAGACAAAGTCTTTGCTAAGTGGAGCATGCAATTACAAGATATACCATGAGCCGTTACATCACTTTTTATTCCCTCTACAGTTATGCCAGTTTGACAAAGATAAGGGCAACATGGTTTCTATTTATCAATTGATGTGGTACTCAATAAATCTCACAAAATATTACATAATGCCCTACCAAAAGAAGAATTCAAAAAGTTCCTTATTTTGAAATGTCACTTATTGCTCAAAATAGATACAAGGGCACCTTTCCATTGTCATAAAATTATGACATACATATGCTGCATAGGTAGAGGGCAAAAATGTAAACAGGTCATATCTGTGTTATGAAGATCAATGCTTGTCAGTATCCAATCACTGCCATAAATATGAAAATTGCTTATGTTTTTTATGTCATTTTTTAATGAAGTTCTGGTTGTATCCTATTTGATTTGATTATAGATATCTAAGCAAATTAAATGGAGGGATTGCACAAATACACAGAGACTGGTTTATACCTATTCCAACTATTCATCTAGTTGATACCATCTGTTCCCTATATAATATATGCCATAAATAAATTACTGTATTTTAGTCACATAATTAGGAACTGGTAGATAGTAGAAATGATACATTACTATAACACTACAACATAAAAAACAAAGTATACACATGGATACAAGACTTTATAATAGTCACTCATCTTAATATCATATTAAGTAATTGAAGTTAGAGAAAATATTTATATACACCAAGAAAATGAAAAGAATTGTTACAAATAAGTCTACAATACTAGAAATGCATGAACAATTAATATATTCAGATGCAAAATATCTCAATGAGTATTTTTGTTTCAGTACACAAATCTCTCACGTAAAGTATGCAAACAAGCAGGAATACAGAACAATGGTTCATGGTACTTCAATATCAGTGTCTATTGGGGTACTTTTTTGTTATTGGTTTGCTTGTTTTTTTACATTTTTTATTTATTATTAATAAAGTCATATTTTTTTATTCGTGTATATCCTTGTTCAAGCTCCCTTCCCCCTACCACACCTTCCAGTAACTCTTCTCCACATCTCTTTATCTCCACCCCAGCAAGGGCAGAAGGTCTCAAGGTCCAATATGGGTTAGTTCAGCATCCACTCATGGCAGATCCACTTTCCTCACCCCAACATCAAGACTGGGTCAGGTGTTCCTCTGGAGGGAGTGGGATCCAAGGTGCCGGTCCAACGTCTTTCAGATCCCAAGCTGTTCAGTGTTTGTGGTTTGCAGCTTGGACATGCTTTGCTCTTTGCTTTTTTGTTTAGAGTCCACTAATGAGTGACTACACCCCCCTGCTTATCTTTCTGGGTTTGTGATACCTTGCTCAAGGGGATATTCTCCAAATCCATCCATTTGCCTGCAGATTTTAGGATATCATTTTTTCTTACTGCTGAGTAGTATTCCATTTTGTAGATGTACCACAGTTTGTTAATCCATTCTTCAGTTGAGGGGCATCTAGGTTCTTTCTTGTTTCTTGCTATTACGAATAATGCTGCTATGAACATAGTTGAGCTAATGCCTTTGGAGTGGGAATGTGCATCTCTAGGGTATATGCCCAGGAGTGATACTGCTGGAACCTTGGGGAGTCTGATTCTATTGTTTTGCTTTTTGTGAAAGTTAGATTGGCCTCAATCACAGGCTATGTCTGCCTGAAGACCAGATATGCTTCATTTGGATCTGTTTCACCCTCTGTTATACCAAATCCAGTTCTCTTATTTGCCCACAGCTCTGCAACGGAACATCAGATGCAGGTTCTCTTCCCCATTGTACATGACTCTAGTGTATCCCACAACCCCCACAGCCTGATAAACTGTTTCCCAGCATCCAACTCTGGTATAAACCCGCTGCTCAACCACAGGATACACCTGCCAGAAGAAAAGATAATCTGCCCTCAAAAACATCAAGAAAAACATAAACAACTAGAGAAAAGAAAGAAATCACTCAAAGAAAGCCACAAACCAGAGACATTAGAGTAAATGTAAACCCTTTAAAGAAAGTCTTGATATGTAACATGTTAATAGTTGAAGAAAACAAACAAAACTGTTAAAGACTTGAAGGTGGAAAGAGAAGCAATAAAGAAAACAAAAACTGACCAAATTCTGGGAATTAAAAATTAAGGAATGAGAATAGTAACTAGAGATGCAAGCTTAATTAACAGAATACAAGATATGGAAGAAAGAATCACAGACATTGATATATGATAGGTAAAATGGATACATCATCAAAAAAAGTGTTAAATCAAAAATAATTCTGACACAAAACATTCAAGAAGTTAAGAAAAACTGTACAAATAATATGAATAAAAGCAAAAAATTCCTCAAATTTTCAGAAAATAATTTCCATAAATTCATAGAATAAAATATGTCTCACATAAAGTGATGCTGATAAAGATATAAGAAGCATATAATATACCAAATAGATTTTACCAGAAAAGAGTACAAAGTCCCTTTGCAACATAATAATGAAATTACAAAAATATAGTAATAAATAATGAAAATACTAAACATAGAAAAGAAAGAATATTTAAAGATGCTAAGAAAATGACAAAATAATATATAAAGTCAGATATATTAGAATTACAACTGACTTCCAATGCAGAAACTAAAAGCCAGAAGGGCCTACATTGCAAGCTCTAAGTGACAACAGATTTAACCCGATGCTATAATAGTAAATCTTACTACCAGCATAAATGGAGAAAGTAAGGTATTCCATGATTAAATCAAATTTAAATAATTCTATTTACAAATCCAGTATTCCAAAAAGTTACTAGAAGAAAAAGTACAAATTAAGGAGGCTAACACTGAAATACTGAAAATAAATAATCTCACATCACCAAAACTAAAGTAATGGAAATATACACCCACCAACACCACCACCACCAACAACAAAATAACAGGAGATATTTCTCAATATCAATGACCTCAATTCCTCAATAAAAAGAAACATATACTAAGAAAATGGAAATGAAAAGAAGATAATTCCTATTGTTGCATTCAAAAATAACATTTTAAAAATCAAGTATAGGTGTTATGTAAGTGTTTGAAAAAAGATGTTCCAAGCACACTGAATTCAGAAGGAAGCTGGTACAGCCACTATAATAAAACCTAATGAAGTAGATATTATAACATCATTCTATGCATATGGGACAATTAAAAGTAGTTATAAGAAGAAAGGTCATACCACTAATGCCTACATTAAACAAAAGTTAAATTTCATACAAGCAAATTAACAGCATATGTGAGTGTAGCAGAATAATAAGAGGTAAGCACACTCAAGAGGAGAAGTTGACAAGAAATTATCAAATTGATGCCTGAGATCAATAAAATAGAATACAAGGAATCAATGAAACAAAGAGGTTTGAGAAAACCAACAAGGTACACAAACTATTCCATGTAAACTTTCTGAAACACAGAGAAAGATTTTTTGATACCATTTACTAAAGTTAAATCAAGATCAGATAAACAATTCAAATAGACCTACAGCCCCCTAAAGAAATAAAACCAGTTGTTAAAAGTATCCCAATAGAAAATAGGCCAGGTACAGACAGGTTTAGTACAAAATTCTACCAGCTGTTTAGAGTTATGCCAATTCTCCTCAATTAATTGTTCAAATATAAAGAAAATGAACATTGTCCAAGGTTTTCTATGACATCACTGTATTTCTGATACCCAAATCACATAAAGACTCAACAAAGTATAAGAATTTCAGACCATTTTTTCTTAGCAAAAATACTCAATAAAATACTTGTGCATGAAATCTAAAAACATATAAAAAGTTTCATCCAACATGATCAACTAAACTTCATTTCAGTGATTCAAGAATGGTTTAATAAATATTAACCTGCCAATATACCCATCATATAAACTGGAAAAAAATATAATTGTTTTATTAAACATAAAAACAAAAAAACAAAAACTTTTGCAAAATTCAACACTTCTTCATGATAAAATGTTGAAAAGATTAGGAATACAAGGAACATAAAATAACATAAGACAGGCAATTTACAGTAAGCTTAGAGCCATCAAATTAAATGAAGAGAAACTCAAAGCAATTTTACTAACATGAGGAATAAGACAAGGTTGTCCACTTCTTCCATTATTTATTTAATAAAGTAATTGTAGTTTTGCTAGAGGAATAGAACAACTAAAAGAGATAAAAGAAATATAAATTTGAAAAGAAAAAATCAAGGTATGAATATTTACGGAAGATAAGATAGTATGTATACATCACCCTTAAAATTCTACTAGGATATTTCTATAACTAATAAAATGTATAGCAAAGTGACTGGATACAAGATTAGCTAAAAATCAGTAGTTCTCCTATATAAAATGACTAACAGATCACTCCTGTTACATAGAACCTACAGTACATCTGTCCAGTACCTCTGGGTTTAGCATGTCCACTGGAAAGCTTGTTGAAAGAAGGAATCAATAACCTCAAATAATATAAAATATGTTAGGGTAAGTCTAACCATGCAAGCAAAATAGTTTTATGATAACACTTTAAGCCTTTATAGAAAAAAAATGAAGAAGATACCAGAAGATGGAAAGATTCCTGTGCTCATGAATCAGTAGGATAAACAGTAAAAACAGCTATGCAACCAAATGTAATCTACAGACTCAGTGAAAGTTCCATCAGCATTCCAACACACTTTTCAGATCTTGAAAGGACAATTCTCAACTTTATTAAAAAAAAAAAAGAAAAGAAAAGAAAAAGAAAGAAAAAAGAAAGAAAGAAAAACTCAGGAAAGCTAAAATAATCCTTAACAAAATTAAACTACTGGTGTTATGCCCAAAGTCGTGACCCTGGAGAGACCACCAGAGACAAGGAGGTAGGGGAATGCAAAAGCAAGGTTTATTGAATAGAGACCAGCTAGCTAGTGAACCACTCCAGATGTCCTTTATACCAGAATCATACAGGAGGGTTGGTTAGGGCCGCAGGGGAGCTCCTTTTATAGCCGGAGGCTGTGAATTGGGTTCAGGTGAGGATAATGGTACGAGTCATTAGCTAATTGGCTCATGCTAGGGGTTTTCCAGAAACTAGGGTGGCGGTGCCTGGTAACAATGTGTCAGGCTTTTGATTGGTTAGTACCAAGGTGAAAATCATTTTTATTATTATTTCTTCCTGGCATGTTTGGGTCCTTTCTCTTGGAAATCAGAGAACCCATGGAAGAAGGGGAGTCAGAAAGAATAGAGGACACCAGAGGAACATGGCCAACAGAGTCAAATAAGTACGCTCATATGGGCTCACAGAGACTGAATAGGCAAGCAAAGGGCCTGCATAGTTAAGGACCAGGTCCTTAGCATTTGTATTATGGCTATCAGCTTGCTGTTTTGTAATAACCCTAAGAGTAGGTGTGTTATCACTGGCGTTTTGTCTGTTGTTGAGAATCTTGTCCTACTATTGAGTTACTTTTTGAGCCTTGATATGAGGGCTTTTGCTTTGTTTTATTGTAACTTTTTTAGTCCTGTTTGTTTATTGTCTTTTAGAGGCCTGCTATTTCTGAAGATAAAATAGGGGTCAATGGATGTGTGGAGGTGTGAGGTGTTAGAGGAATGGAAGGAGAGAAACTGGGTGGGAGGTTTTGTGTGAGGGAAGAATCTGTTTTCTTTTTTCTTTTTTTTTTAAATAAAATTTTTTTCAATGCATATCCTTATTCAAGGTTCCTTCCCCCTCCCACCACATCAGGTCATTCTCTCTTCTCCACAACTCCCCATCCCTCCCCACCCCCCGGGCAGGCGGCAGAATCTGTTTTCAATAACATATACATATATTATAAAAATCTATTTTATTTTCAATGAAAGAGATTAAGTCACTAGATATCTAAGAATATTATTTGTATTTTCTAAATATCTCTGAGATTTGCTTTAATTTATTTGTGTTTGAATAACATATGTAGCGAATATACTCAGGAGTGATCAGACACTGCAAAGATAGAGACAGGAAATGTAAGAACAGAAACCAGTTTTGTATAATGAGTCCTTTTGCTTCCTATGGCTTCAGTGTTTGTTGCAGTCACACTCATGCAGTTCTATGTAAGTAGGCCAGATATTTTTTCTTTCCATCAAACAATAATATTGTTCCTGATCCCTTCTCTCTTCACCTCTACATTGTCTTCAGTCCATCGTTATCAATTTTTCAGCCTTGGCTTCTATGAAAGCAACATTATAAAATGAGAAATCCAGAAAAAAAAATATTGGCACAGTGTGCCTCACAAACATCTGTAAATCTCTGACAATAAAATGATCATTTATTAAGCAGGTGGCTGAGAAGTAAAAGTGACAGGGTTTGTGAATTGCTTAACCTTACAGAATTTCAACTGTGGTGTAAAACAATTTAAACAAAAAATTTAGGAAATTATTCATTGTGAGGATAAAGTTTTGATATGTAGTCATTAATATTATGGACATTTTAGGAGATACCTATTTCAGACTTTGCCATAATATAAAGAATATTAATTTATTTTTTCATTATTTTATTTCATTTTTTATTTATAGAATAAAGTCTTTTTTATCCATGTATCCCCTTGCTCCCTCTCCCTTCCCTCCTTCCAATCCCTGCCAGTTAGTCTTCAGCCTTCCCCTCTCCAACCCCTATTCCAAAAAGGTCAAGAAGCCCCAAGGTGGGTCAATTCAGCTCCATTCCAGGCAAGTCTGATTTCCTCATCCGAATATGAAGGCTGGGTTAGGTGTTCCTCTAAAGGGAATGGGCTCCAGGTTGCTAGGCCACACACAGAAACACAGTCTGATGCCCTCCCCTCGAGGCTCCACATACTGTCCATGTCAGTCTACAGTTGAATGCCCTTGAAGGCCCTAGCTCCTTTTCAGATGGTTTCCCAGTGGCTCCCCAGAGATCCTGCCAGCCATCACGGTGAGAATTTTTCTAGTAATCCCATATCCCCTTGCTCATACAAATACTTACCCCTACCCCAGCTGGACCAGGAGCTCAGCCCAGTGTTCAGTCATGTGTCCTGCCTGGTCCTCCACCTCCATTCATTTACTTTTTAAATGGACCGGCACTTTAGAGCCCATTCCCTCCAGAGGAATACCTGACCCAGTCTAGACATTGGGGTGAGGAAAGCAGATTTGCCTGGAGTAGATGCTGAACTAAGCTACCTTGGGACCATGGAAGCTCCTGCCCTTGCTGGGGAGGAGATAAGGAGAAAGGGAGAAGAGAGAGTGACTAGGAGGGGAAGGGAATTTGAACAAGGGGATACATGGATACAAAAAAATGAGACTTTATTCATAATAAATAAAAAATAAAACAAATAAAAAAGCATACTTTATGTATAGTTCAGGGATTGAATGAGTATAGTCCATATAGAGTAATATATTTATATGTTTTATTTCCATTCGTTATAATATTTAAAAAGAATTCATATGTGCCACCCTGTTGGAGGTGGTACATCACTAGGGGTGAGATTTGAGGTTTAATAAGACCATGCATGACAAGTCATACTCTCTCTTACTGTGGATCAGATGTAAATGTTCATCTACTGCTTTGGTGCTTTGCTCGACTTCCTGTTACCATGCTTCTTATTATGAGCATTGAATAACCTTCTGAAACTGTAAACAATCTCCCAATTTCTCTTTTAAAAGTGTGTCTCATCACAAAAATAGAAAGAATAAATAAGACATATAATAATATAATTAGATACATACAAATAGCATTATAATGGCTTTCTATAGTTTTAAATTGAAGAACCAAAAGATTTTTCAGGTTCTAATTTCTTTATTACCTCTAATATAATCATGGAAACTCAATCTGCTTTAATTCATAATTTACATAAATATTGGAAATTATCTGTGAAGTAAATTATTGCATTCATTTGCAAATAAGAGAACTTGGCTTCCAAATCTTCCCCAATTTGCTCTGTTTCATATTAAGCCCATGGAAGTAGGAGCTTTGTAAGATTTTTAGCCCAGGTGTGTCTTCTGTCAGGCATTAACTGTGACTATCAGCATTCGTTATTTTTCTTTTGAAACACTTTTATTTAGCTATAATGTCACTGAAATTTAGGGTTCCTACATTTAGGTTCCTTTTGAGTCTTCTCTTTCTTTTTAGCTTTTTGGAAATAAATATCAAACTTTATATTAAAAAGCAAAACATCCAGGATAGCTAAAAAAAAAAATACAGTAATAAAACTCCTCTTTTCTCTAAAATACAAGAAACATAAAAAATAAAGTCTAAACCTCCTCAAGCCAGGTTAGGCTCAGCAACAGCTCAAAGACACAGATAATCTATTCAATAAAATCATAGAAGAAAACTTTTCCAACCTAAAGAAGGAAATGCCTATAAAGATACAAGAAGCCTACAGAACACCAAATAGATTAGATACCCCTCAAAAGTCTGCTCACTACATAATAATTAAGCCACAAAACATACAGAATAAATAAGAAAATATTGAGAGCTGCAAAGGAAGAAGACCAACTTACCTCCAAAGGCAGACCCATCAGAATAATGATGCCTGACTGAGTCCTTTTCAAACTTGGCTTTTTAAGTGGGCTGCATTTAGCCTCATTTCTGAATCAACCCTCTATTTAGCGATGCTAGAAATGTCTTTCATATTGATTCCCCAAAATAAATTTATAGTTCTGAATTCCAACACTAAAATTCCTAGTTTTGTGAAATTTTTTATTGAGGTAATTTATCCTTTTCTGTGGCTGAGAGACAGCATCAGCATCACACATCCTATACTCAGGGACCATCCCAGTAAAACTCTGCTAAGTATCCTGAACATGTCATTATACTGTCATCTCCCCAACTCTAAATTATACTTTTGTTTAAGCTTTCACTACTTTCCATAGTGTAACACACCTGATACTTGCTTTACAATACACTTCTTAATGACTTGTGCCCTTTTAGCCCTCTGTTCTATGCAGGGCAGGTATTTTTTTTTTTTTATTACAAATTTCAAGAATCATGCCTACCACATACTGAGTGGTCATTTATATATTATTTGACAAACTGAACAAACAATCAAGATTCTGTACCTGTAAGTGGAACAGATGTTCTCAAAGTAAAACTTCTAAGCTGAAAAGATCATGTTCACAGTCAAAGGGGTAGGCAGCCTCATATCTACTGTTTCTGAATAACCAAATCTTGTTCCCTCTGAGGTTGATAGGGTACATGATGTGAAATCACCAAACAATACATATAAAAAAATATAAGTACCAAAAAGAAAAAGAATCATTGGTCCCAACATGATATCTGTCTCCGTCTCTGGCCCTGGGTATTGATCTTTCCTCACATTCTCCTATTGTTCTACTTTCTATTTTTCTTTTTACGGCATTAAAGACTTCCAAAAGCTTCTTTTCCCCAGAAACAGCAGTGTGTAAATCAGTAAATAATCTGTGGGTACCTGCAGAGTCCTCTAAGACATGAAAGAACTAGGCCTGGTCTTTATTTAAAACTCATTCTGTGTAAGTGTATAATTTGTTTACTCTGATGCTTGGCTTTCCTTCAATTCTATCTTTTACCCTGGAAACCTTTAAGAACTTCCTTTAATTTTCATTGTGAAAATCTCCAAGGTCTGCTCCTTGCCATTTTCTAGAAAAGAATTTTAACATTTCATGTTTTTCCAAAACTCTTTTTTTCTATTGTAGCAGAGGTGACACCTCTGCATCAATACATTCCATAAGTGTCATTTACATGAGGTCTATATGTACATGTGTAAACATAATCTTGTTTTTTATGGTAAGAGAGAATAAACTGCATGAATACAGGAATTTATATATCCAGTTATTGTAATATATGACATTAAGTGACATAGTTTTTAAAACATAAAATATTATAGTGAAGTTCATAAGGAATAAAATATGTGGTTTTAGTATTTTATTATGTCTCTGATATATTTATGACCTCTTCTTTAATTCACAAAGCACTCAACAAAAAGTAACTATGCCATTTGTGCTTTGTCTCATAGGCACATCTTCCTACTCACACCTTCATATTACAGTATTTTCTTGTCTTACAAAACAAAACAAAAAAACCCTTTCTCTCAGTTTCTGTGCATACTCAATGCACTGAATAAGTGCTAACAAAGCAACATAATTAACACTTCAGGTAGCTCAGATATCCAAATGAGAAAAAAATGCACAATATTGGCTGCAAATGCTAATCATGATTGCATTTAAGAGTCTGTTTCTACCACATACAAGCTATCTTACATACTCTGTCTTCCTTTTGACGGGTTATAAATTCTAATGTAGTAAAACATACTACATGTGCTATAGTGGAACCTCTGTTTCAGAGTTCTATCTAAGGTAACATATCTAGAGTTGTTTGAACTCATTATTATTGCTTGATTTGCTAGTGATACTACCAACATCATAGGAAATACCTTTATTCTGAGTTACATATTTAGTAAACAGTCCCTTGAATTCAAAATTCAATTTTTTTTGATTCTCAAGAATAGCATTATAATAAAAATATCATAATAGTTTATAACCTGCCCATCCTTTAAGTCTTCCTTTCTTCAAACAGGCCAAATGATAACTTTTACATTATCTTTTCTATTAAAGATATTTTTTTCTGAATACTGCAGCATTACAAGATATTAAATAATTTTTATAATTTGAAAAAATCTATACCTACATAAGAATATTCCCATTTCATTTTGCTATTCTTATGGCTAAATATCTAAGTAATAAATGCCAATTTCTCATTAATGACTTCATGTTGATTGGTTAACATATGAAATATTCAGTATGGACATATAACAGGTCAGTTGCATGTGGAGCTGTGGTGCTTTCTCAGACACCCTTTAATATAGGTAGACTTCATCTTCAATCTGTAACATCTTGGGACTCACTGTTGATCTCCTGTTGTAAATGATTGTATCAAACTGTTTGGCTCACAATGCTTGGGATGTTACTTTTGTAATGCCACCCAATGACAGATAAGGGACTGCAAAACCTCACATAGTTGCTTATATGGTCTTTTTCCTCAAACACATAGCCCAGAGGTTTCAGATGAGTGCCCTAAACCTGAAATTTACTAAGGTATTCCTCCTTCCTCCCAATACTGCTCAAGCACAAAGATATCTGTTTGTACTCCCTCCAAATAAGCAATTCTTGAATATTTCCTAATTAGCATCCCTTGAAATAAAATGAGGTATATATGTCAGCATTGTGTCTAATATTAGCAGACATATTGTTGAAATGTCTGGATTTTGTTGGTGAATACAAAATCAAAATTTATTTTTTTAAATTTATAAAGTTTATTTACATTTTATTTTTTTCCTTCTTTATTTTGTATTTATCAAAAAAACAGTAAAAAGAATTTAAAATGAGGAAGAGTTAACAATAACTATAAAGAGGATAAGAATCATGAGAATGGCTAATCAAGGGTGGTAATGCAAATAAGATTGCTACACATATATTTACTTTGTGTTCAGTTTTCCCTCTGAATTTTTTTCCATCCCTGTATATCCTTACTCATGGTCCCTTCCCCCACCCACCACATCTTGTCATTTTTCTTCTCTGCAACTCCCCATTCCCTCCCTGGGCAGGGAGCAGAGAGTCCTATGGTCCCACTGACCCAATAATGCTTGGATCAGTCTCCACTCCTGGCCAATTGCAGTTTTGTCGCCCCCTCCCTCAAGAGTGAGTCTGGTGTTCCTATAGTTGGAGTGGGGTTGGAAGGGTCAGTACAAGGTGTTTCTGATCCCAAGCTGTTCAGTGGTTGTGGTTTGCCGCTTGGGAATGTTTGGCTTTTTTTCTTGTTTGTTTGTTTAGAGACCACTAGTGAGTGAGTACATCCCCTGCTTATCTCTCTGAGTTTGTGATACTTCGCTCAGGAGGATATTCTCCAAATCCATCTATTTGCCTGTGAATTTTAGGATATCATTTTTTCTTACTGCTGAGTAGTATTCCATTGTGTAAATGTAACACAGTTTGTTAATCCATTCTTCAGTTGAGGGTTATCTAGGTTGTTTCCAGGTTCTTGCTATTACAAATAATGCTACTATGAACATAGTTGAGCTAATACCTTTGGAGTGTGAATGTGCCTCTTTAGGGTATACACCCAGAAGTGGTATTGCTGGGTCCTTGGGGAGATTGATTCTCACTTTTCTGAGAAACCTCCATATTGCATTCCAAACTGGCTGAACAAGCTTACACTCTCACCAACAATGGAGGAGTGTTCCCCTTGCTCCACATCCTCTCCAGCATAGTCTGTCATCA
>PVIH01000591.1:242836-321749 GCA_004025045.1 Sigmodon hispidus
AGGTGTTAGGTGGTATCTCAAAGTTGTTTTGATTTGCATTTCTCTGATGGCTAAAGATGAAGAGCACTTTTTCAGGTGCCTTTCAGCCATTCGTAGTTCCTCTGCTGAGAATTCCCTTTTTAGATCTGAACCCCATTTTTTGATAGGGTTATTCAAGATTTTGGGCTCTAAATTCTTGAGCTCTTTATATACCTTAGATATCAGTCCTCTGTCACTTGTAGGGTTGGTGAAAATCTTTTCCCATATTGCAGGTTGCCGTTTTGTCCTATTGACAGTGTCCTTGGCTTTGCAGAAGCTTCGCAGCTTCAGGAGATCCCACTTATTGATTGTTGGTTTTAGTGCCTGTGCCACTGGTGTTATATTTAGGAAGTGGTGGCCTGTGCCAATTTGTAGAAGTGTATTTTTCACTTTCTTTTCTATCAAGTTCTAAGTGGCTGGGTTTATGTTGAGGTCTTTGATCCACTTGGATTTCAGTTTTGTGCAGGGTGACAGGCTCGGATCTATTTGCATTTTTCTACATACTTCCTTCCAGCTATGCCAACACCATTTGTTAAATATACTATCTTTTTTCCATTGAATGTTTTGGGCCTCTTTGTCAAAGATCAGGTGTTCATAGATTTTTGGGTTAATGTCTGGATCCTCAATTCTATTGCATTGGTCCACAACTCTGTTTTTATGCCAGTACCAGGCTGTTTTTATTACTGTAGCTCTATAGTATAGCTTGAAGTCAGGGATGGTGATACCTCCTGAGGTTCTTTTGTTGAGTAAAATTGTTTTGGCAATCCTGGCTTTCCTGCTATTCCAAATGAAATTGAGTATTGTTCTTTCAAGGTCCAAAAAATATTGGGTTGGGATTTTGATGGGCAGTACATTGAATCTGTAGATTGCCTTTGGTAGAATTGGCATTTTTACTATGTTGATCCTACCAATCCAGCAACATGGGAGAGCTTTCCATTTTCTGATATCCTCTTTAATTTCTTTCCTCAATGATTTAAAATTTTTGTCAAATAGATCTGTTACTACTTTGGTTATAGTTACTCCAAGGTATTTGACTATTTGCAGCTAATATAAAGGGTAATGTTTTCCATATTTCTTTTTCAGCTCTTCTATCTTTAGTGTATAGAAGGGCTATGATTTCTTTGAGTTTATCTTATATCCTGCTGCATTGCTATCAGCTGTAGCAGTTCTTTGGAAGAATTTTGTGGTCACTTATGTATACAATCATATCATCTGCAAATAGAGATATCTTCAATTCTTCTTTTCCAATTTGTATGCCCTTAATCTCTTTTCGTTCCCTTATTGCTTTAGCTAAAACTTCGAGAACTATATTGAATAGATAAGGGGAGAGAGGACATCCTTGTCTAGTTCCTGACTTTAGTGGGATTACTTTGAGTTTTTCTCCATTAAGTTTGATACTGGCTGTCGGCTTCTTGTAAATCGCCTTAATTATATTTAGGTATTCTCCCTGTATTCCTGAACTCTCCAGGGCTTTAATCACAAAGGAGTGTTGGACTTTGTCAAAGGCTTTTTCTGTACGTAAGAATATGATCATGTGGTTTGGTTCCTTTAGTATGTTTATATGATAGATAACATTTACAGTTTTTCATATGTTAAACCAGCCCTGCATTTCTGGGATGAAGCCTACTTGGTCATGGTGGATGATATCTTTTATGCATTGTTGTATACTGTTTGCCAAAATTTTGTTGAGAATTTTCACATCAGTATTCAGGAGGGAAATTGTTCTGTAGTTCTCCTCCTTTGTTGTGTCTTTGAGTGGCTTGGGTATTAGGGTGATTGTGGCCTCATAAAAGGAATTTGGCAATTTTCCTTCAGTTTCTACTGTGTGAAATAGTTTGAGGAGTAACGGTAGTAATTCTTTTGAATGTCTGGTAGAATTCGGCACTGAAACCATCTGGACCAGGGCTTTTATTTT
Organism: Sigmodon hispidus; assembly: GCA_004025045.1. Lineage (NCBI taxonomy): Eukaryota > Metazoa > Chordata > Mammalia > Rodentia > Cricetidae > Sigmodon > Sigmodon hispidus. The sequence goes on from PVIH01000591.1 coordinate 244,770, forward strand.
TGGGGAGGTTTTTAATGACAGCTTCAATTTCCTTAAGGGTTATAGGCCTGTTTAGGTAATTAAGCTGATCTTCATTTAATTTTGGTAGATGGTACCTGTCCAGAAAGCTGTCCATTTCTTCTAGGTTTTCCATTTTTATGGAATACAGATTTTCAAAATATGACCTTATAATTGTCTGTATTTCCTGGGGGTCTGTTGTTATGTCCCCCTTTTCATTTCTGATTATGTTGATTTGGACACTCTCTCTCTGTTTTTTTATTAGCTTGGCTAAGGGCTTATCTATCTTGTTAACTTTCTCAAAGAACCAACTCTTAGATTCGTTGATTCTTTGTATTGTTCCTTTTGTTTCAATTGTATTGGTTTCAACTCTAAATTTGATTATTTCTTGCTGTCTACTCCTTCTAGGTGAGTTCGCTTCTAATTGTTCTAAGGCTTTCAGCTGCACTGATAGGTCTCTAGTGTCGGATTTCTCAAGGTTTTTCATATAGGCATCTAGCGCTATGAATTTTCCTCTTAAGACTGCTTTCATTGTGTCCCACAAGTTTGGATACGTTGTAGATTTATTTTCATTGAATTCTAGGAAGACCTTGATTTCTTTCTTAATTTCTTCCTTGACCCAAAGATGGTTCAGCTGATTGATGTTTAGTTTCTATGAGTTGGTAGGCTTTCTTTGGATTTTGATGTTGTTGAACTCTAACTTTAGGCCCTGGTGGTCCGATATGTTACAAGGGATTATTTCTACTTTTTTGTATCTGCTGATATTTGCTTTATGATCAATTATGTGGTCAATTTTGGAGAAAGTTCCATGAGGAGCTGAGAAATATGTATATTCCTTTGCCTTTGGGTGGAAGGTTCTGTAGATATCTATGACATCCATTTGCATCATAACCTCATTTAGACTCCTTATTTCTCTGTTGAGGCTCTATCTGGTTGATCTATCCAGGGTTGAAAATGGGGTTTTGAAGTCTCCCACTATTAGGGTGTAGGAATTGATGTGGGATTCGAGCTTTAGCAGTGTTTCTTTTACATATGTAGGTGCCCCTATAATAGGAGAATAAATATTTAAGATTGAAATCTCCTCTTGACCATTTTTTCCTGTGATGAATAAGTAGTGACCATCTTGGTCCCTTTTAATTGCTTTTAGCTTAAAGTCTACTTTGTTAGATATTAGGATTGCAACCCCTGCTTGTTTCTTAGGACAGTTTGACTGGAAAATCTTTTCCCAACCCTTTATTCTTTTTTTTTTTTTTCATTAAGCTTATAGTTTACTGGAGCAGATATTATATACACACAAAGGAAACAAATACAATCAGAAATAAATTAGGTGATTTCTATAATGAAAAAATATGATAAAGGAATTGAAAACAATGAGTCATCTGTTTAGGATGTATCAGGAATGATTTCTCTAAGAGTGAGTCTGCTCCCTGCCCAGGGAGGGGATGGGGAGTTGCAGAGGAAAAAATGACCAGATGTGTTGGGAGGGGGAAGAGACCTTGAATAAGGATATACAGGGATGGAAAAAAAAATTCAGAGGGAAAGATGAACCCAACCCTTTATTCTAAGCCTGTTTCTGTCTTTCCAGTTGAGGTGTGTTTCTTGTAGGCAACAGAAGGATGGCTTTTGCTGTTGTATCCATCTTGTTAGTGTGTGACGTTTTATAGGAGAGTTGAGACCATTGATATTAAGGGAAATTAGTGACCATTGATTCATATTTCCTGCCATTTTTGGTGGTAACTTGTTTGTATTTCTTTTCTCTAGGGTATTCTTCTGTGGACTTATTGATTGTTTGTGATTTCGTGGTTGTATCTGGGGGTCTTTAGGTTGGAGTTTCCCCTCTAATACTCTCTGTAGTGCTGGATTGGTAGATAGATATTCTTTCTGTCTGACTTTGTCCTGAAATACCTTGTTTACTCCATCTATGGTGATTGGTAATTTTGCAGGGTATAGTATTCTAGTTTGGCAGCCTTTCTATTTTAGCATCTGTATAACTTCTGACCAAGCCCTTCTAGCTTTCATCATTTCCACTGAATAGTCAGGCATTATTCTGATGGGTCTGCTTCATATGTGAGTTGGCCCTTTTCTTTTGCAGCTCTTAAAATTTTTTCTTTGTTCTGTATGTTTTGTGGCTTGATTATAATGTGGCGCACTGACTTTTTTTGGGGATCATATCTATTTGGTGTTCTGTAAGCTTCTTGTATCTTTATAGGCATTTCCTTATTCAGGTTAGGAAAGTTTTCTTCTATGATTTTATTGAAAACATTACCAGTGCCTTTGAGCTGGTATTCTTCTCCTTCTTCTATTCCTATTATTCTCAAATTAGGTCTTTTCATGGTGTCCCAGATTTCCTGAACATTTTGAGTTATGGCTTTTTTAGTTTTACTATTTTCTTTGACTGATATATCTATTTGAGCTACTGAGTCTTCCACTTCAGAGATTCTTTCTTCTATCTCTTGAACTCTGTTTGTTATGCTTGTATCTGTGGTTCCAGCTTTTTTCTTCTGGTTTTCTATTTCCATCTTTGCCTGATTTTGTGCCTTTTTTATTGCTTCCATTTCAGCTTTTAGTTCCTGGTATGTTTCTTTCATAGATTTGTTCATCTCTTCCAATTTTTTGTTTGTATTTTCTTCTATTTCTTTAAGCCTTTTTTTCTTGTCTTCTTTGAGAGCTTCGATGATCATCAAAAAGGAATTTTTGGTGTTGCTTCCTTCTGTTTCCTCTTCATTGCTCAGTTCAGGTCTTGTATTTGTAAGATTGCCACTTTCTTCTGGAGTTACCATGTTGTCCTTTGTATTATTATGTAATTTTTTGCACTGATGTTTGCCCATGGCTTCAGTGGTTCATGATTAGATGGCTACTGGTCAGTTGTTGCACTCGGGTTTGTATGCCTCTTGTCACCTCTCTGGTCAGGGTCTGAGTCTGTCCTTCAGAGACCCCTGAGGTTGTTGGTTTGCTCAGTTTGAGTTGCCGGTGGGTAGCCGTGCAAATCCTTCAGCAGGAGCTGTGGGGTGTGGTGACCAGCAGAGTTTATCTGCCCCTGCTCCACAGTGTGCTGGGACTCTGCAGACAGCACTTGGTCCCGGACGTGGAACTGAAACCTATGGGAGCTCAAGTCTCCCTCCCAGGCTGGGATATAGGTGCTGGGGCCTGGTGACCCCTCCTCACCTCTGGGCAGGGTCTGAGTCTGTCCTTCAGAGACCCCTGTAGTTGGTTCGCTCAGTTCGAGGTGGCAGTGGGTAGCCATGTAAATTCCCTCAGCAGGAGCTGTGGGTATGGTGACTAGCAGAGTTCATCTGCCCCTGCTCCAGAGTGTGCTGGGACTCTGCAGACATCACTTGGTCCCGGGAGCGGAACTTGAACCTACGAGAGCTAAACTCCCCCTCACAGGCTGTGGAGGGGTCACCAGGCCACAAAATCAAAATTTAAAATTAAATTAAAAAACTGCAAAATTTTGGGGAGACATTTTTCTTCCAGTTGTATAAGCACTAGTAATATATCCATGTTCCTGCAAGTAAAGTTAGTGAAACTCACAAGGTTAATACAAAAACATTATATTCATGTGTGAAGATGCTATAATGAAATTCATTATGTATAATTAGTATATGCTAATAAAATCTAATATATATATACACACACATATATATATGTAGAGAGAGAGAGACACAGAGAGACAGAGAGAGAGAGAAAGAAAGAGAGAGAGAAAGAATCTCCTTGAGGAAGGTCTTATTGTTGATACATCTGTGTCATTCACTGGCTTCCCTTCAAGCTGGACCATAATCCACTCCTCAACAGTATATTCAAATCACCCTGTCACCCCTCATCTCACAACTTTTTGAACAGTTTATATTACTCTAGATAAACTAAAAATCTTTCCATCTTGATGAGTGTTGAGCACATCCCCTAACATAATTTCCCATTCTTGTAGCTTGGAAAGATCTCGTATGACATGTTCATATGAATGATAACATGTTTTGAATAAGAAATGCCCCACACATGAAGGCTTGATCCACAGGTAGTAGTGACCAAGCACAGTTTTATTATCAACTTCAAACAACTTAGAATCCCCTGAGAAGAAGGAATATAAACTGAAGAATTGCCCTCATTGTATTGGGTTGTGATTGTCTTAATGGTCAATTGATGTAGGAGGATCCAGTCCAGTGTGGGAGTTACAATCCCTTTGTAGATGGTACTGTGCTATATAAGAAAGCTCTCTACATATAAATCAAAGAGCAAGCCAGTAATCAGCCTTCTTCCATGGTTTCTGCATTAATTCCTTCCTTGATGTCTGGCCTTGACTTCTCTCTGTGATGAGCTATGACCTGAAAATACAAGTCAAGTAAAGTTTTGTCTTCTATAATTTGTGTTTGGTCATAATATTTAATTCCAGCAATAGAAATTCAAATCAGGTGGGTTTTCGGAGGTTGTAGAAATGGGGAGTTGGAATGAAGACTTTAAAATTATAATTCATCCTTGGTCATTTGTTTCTCTTTGTTTCATTTCTGCCATGGAGTAAGCAGTGTCAGGAAAACATTGATAACATCATAGTATTATCTTTTACCTCAAACACAAGCAGTGGATTGATTAATAAGTTTTAAAACCCTGAGTCAAAATATCCTTCATTCTTTGAAGATATTTCATGCTGGTGGTGGTAGTCACAGAAAAAAAAAAAAAAAAAGTTGGCTTGTGTTAGGATTATGCTGGTAATGTAAGTATTTGTCCTGCTTATGGGTTTAATAAAAGCTGATTTCCAAAGGCAACCAGGAAGTGTGGGTGGGGCTACCAGGCTAAGAAACATCTTAGATCAGGCACAGACACCAGACACAGATGCCAAACACAGATGCCAGAGTTGCCGGAGCTGCCAGGAGATATAGAGGAAATGCTGCTGTGAGAAAAGTTACTGAGCTGCATGGCTGAACAAGATGGGTTAGATTGAGAGCAAGCACTAGGAAATTATATGCGTGAGCCTTTGGTCAATCAGAGTAAAAATAATATAAGCCTGTGTGTGATTATTTGAGGCTAAGCAGGGCTGAGAGTGAGAATAAACGTCTGGTCCAGACCTGGAAAAATCTGGGCCAGAACCAACTACAACATTGGCTGCCTTTCTTTATTCATGGTACTACTATTTTAATTTTTATAATATTTTTATTAATAAAATTTCTTATACATATCCTCCACTGTTTTCCAGCCTTCCCTTTCTCCAATACCCCCCCAACACACCACTCTTTAAATAGGGATAAGGCTTCCCTTGAACAGTCAACAGAGGGTAACTTCTTCTTAAGCAACAATTTGCAGAATTGAATTATCTGAATTCATAGTGAGATAGTACCTCAAACAGATAACTGTTTAAAATGATTTAGGTATGCACTAGAACTTCTACTATGGCATACGTTTCACAATGGCCGGCACTTGCTTCATGAATGTAGAAACATTCTTCATTTCCAGAAGTAGTACATGATGCTTGAATAAAAGACATCTGTCAATAGACTTAATATTCCAAATTTTTCAAATCCATAAAGAATAAAAAGGGTAGAGTGAATTGCAAATCACAAGGCAAACTAAAAATTAACAAAACATATAGCAATCAAATTTATTTTAATTTATGAACGATGACCAAGCACAAGTAAAAAGCAAAATAGATCAGGCAAATTAACCATCATTTGGTTCTTTTGAATAAGGTCCAGTGAATAGGGTAGGGGGCACAGAATATTTGGATTATGGCAATTAGAAAACTTATCATTACTGCAATGTTAAAGTTTGATATTAGGCAGTAGAAAATATTTAGCAAGATACAGAAATAAGTCTTGGGAATTTTAATGAAGGAACTTGGAGCTAGCAGGAAATATGGCCTGTAGTCAAGACTAGAGCCATGAGTGGGGATAAGAAAGCAGAATATTGGGAGTTCTAGATGAGATATGGGAAAAATAATGAAATAACAGGAGAAAAACTGAATGCAATAGACAGTTACCATGAAACCTGGATTTTTACAGAAGTAGTTAGAATTGCCATCTTTTGAGTTTATTTCACTTGATATCCTCTAGAAATATTAACATATATCTCAGTAACATGCATGTGTAAAAATACCTAAAGCACTGCTAGGACATGTCAAAATTTTATTTATGTAAGAACCTACTAATAGACTTACAACTTAAGCAGTATTCACATAATACCTTATAATGTAGCTAGTATTATGATTATAGCCTAAGTTTAGTGCTGGAAAACCAGAATGTAAGATGTTAATGACTCTGTAACATCAAACTATGCATCATTTTATCTACTTGTAAATGTTTTTATGCAGACTACTAGAAAAATACGTGTTAATACTAATAAACTTATCATTGTATTTCACACTTAATATATACCAGTACATCATACCTGTGGGTCTCTGTAAGTGTTTTTGTACTAAAATCCTCCTCAGAGTGCCATCCATGGCTGCTTCTTCTATATGAGAGTGGTCTCCAATTACAGTCCAGTACATCATCCTGAAGAGAGTAAGACAAGGAAATTAACTTGCAGATACTTCTGTAAAAACTGTGCTTTTTATTTACCAGTGTCTACACAGACCACATGTGTCTATGTGATCAAGTCCCCCAATTATACAATTTCTTAATCTTATTGGAACACTACAGGTTATTCAAATCCAACAACATGCCCTGAAAAAATATTGTAAATAAAATTTTACCAAATAAAATTTGAGATAAGTTATTTAATATAAACATTATAGGTTATTATTTGTTTTATAAATTTCAGTCCTAAAAACTCCAAAAAAACTATTTATACCACTTGAAATTATCTTATTGTGATGGATTACTTAATATTATAGATGAACTTAAATGAGTGGGTGATAAAAATAAAATTTAAATTTAAAAGAAAAAGATGAAATTTTAAGGGGAAATGGTGGGGATAGGAATCTTAAAGGATTCAGAGTGTGAAGTAGGGGTGTCAATATTATCCAAATAATTTATATATATAAATGTGTGTGTGTGTGTGTGTGTGTGTGTGTGTGTGTGTGTGTGTGTGTGTAAAATACTCAGAGGATGTAGATGGAACTGGTAGAAGTGGAGAGAGGACAAACTGTGGTTGGAATGTATTGTATGAGAGAAGAATCTATCTTCATTAATATTTTTAAAAATAAAATCATTTGAATTATCCTTCTTCCTGTAAAGAGTACTTTTCTTTGTTTTATGTTCTCCAGATAAGAAAGCCCAGCTCAGGTAGCTGATTCTGGCCTTAAAATCTATATTCTTTTGTGTTCTAGTGCTGAAATTACAGGTGGTACTAGGAAACTATTTAAAAAGATAAATGAATTTCTCATTTGGTGCATAAGATTCTCTGCAATTCTAGTAATTTGGGTTCTTATATATTTAAGGGTTTTATTTAATATTTTCTTTTTCTTTTTAACATTGCCTGAAGGCTTTTTACTTTATACCATAGAAATAATATCTCCAGATTAAATCATCAAAATGTAAAGAAATTTAAATCTGAATACATGTTTTCATACTTTCAAAGCACTACCATTAATACACTTTATATCTAGGAGATTTAACTGATGTTTAATTTTATCATCTTGTCAGTTTTACTGTTTAGGAATCCATTTAAATAAACACATTAGACAAAAGGAAAATACTCACTCATCTACTAATTACATAATATAGAAGACATTTATAAAAATATTTTGTGGTAACATCTGAGAAAAGAAATGATTCTGAAAGAACAGGATGGGGATTTTAAGGTAAAATTTTATTGTACACTAAAGAAAATTGAAGAACAAAATCTATAAATATGGATATTCCTATTCTATTAAGAAGGCAAAACACAAGCATCAACCTACCCTCTTTTAGGATTTACAGCAATAGCATAGGGCTCGCCAGCCATATTAGTCAAGAGTCTGGTGCAGTTGGGGCCATTGAGCTGTCCTACATTGATGGAGTACCTCAGGCTTGTCCAGTGGGTAGTGTAGTAGCTAAACCAGTGCATTCTTGAATGATCAGTCCAATAAATATTTTCTGCAACCCAGTCAACTGCAATGTCTCGAGGTCTTTTAAATTCTGGACACTAGAAGGAAAAAAAATACAGCAAATTTTCTCAAGAGGAAAATATATATGCTGTTCTAATATATATAAAAATAATAAAAATATGCTAGATTTTAATACACTATTTTGTTTTCAATCATTACAGTGTCAATCTATCCATTGAAGAAGAGCAATACCTCTAGTCCTACCTTCTGCTTAATGTCATCTTTGAAATTTAGTCCTATCTTCTAATATTTCATTTACCAATGTTTTTTTTAGTTTTATTTTATGAACATAAACTTATTTGCTTAATTTTCAGTCAGTTTTGTCCATTTGTGCTGTTTATGAAGTTAGTCCATTACAATTAACACAATGATAATTTTATACATGTTAATCAAATGAAAGACACTCAGTTTTTTTAACTACTTATTTGGGATATAATTATTGAATTCTGAGAGATTTATGTATGCTCAGCTTAAATAAGTAGTGCAAGAAAATATTTTTAAAATTCTTTGATTAATACACACTTTGGTATTGTAAAAAAGAATAAAATTTTCTGGATCTCTGTTACATACATTTGGCTTTAACAATAGAGAAAAATAAATAGTATACAGCAAAAACAGTTCAGTGTGTTTTCAGCCAAGTTAAATATCTGTGGGCTTGGTTATTTTAGTTATTCTGCTTTACAAAGTTATCATAAGACAAAAGTAAAGGAATTTATATATTATATAATGTGTTAACAAAATGTATTTGCTCAGCCCTTCAGTTAACTTCATCACTTTGAGTGAAAATATTATAGCAATTAACTTGACATGGTCAGGTTTATTGTGCATAACCAGAAGTAAGAAGATATTCCCAGAGGTATTATATCAAGACCGAAGCAATAACTTCAGGTGAGGTGATCACCATTAGTACCTGGTCAGAGTAGCAAAATGCTATTCTACCATAAAGTCCTTTGCATAATTTAGTTATGAACAAAAGAAATTGGTTATCTATAAAGAATACAAGAGATCAGACAACAGTAATTCCAAGGCACTGTCCGAGCTCACTACAAGTTCACTAGGAGAAAGACATACTCCTTTAATAAACCATGGAACAAAGGCACATTCCCTTGTGCTAACAGAGATTCAGAAAGGGCAGAAAACATGTAAACTAGGTGCTTGATAACTGAGCAACAAGAGCCAATATTTTTGTATCCTTTTTATTTTGGTATGAGATCTCCTTGATTAGATTAACCTTGGATTCAATCTATAGCTCAAACAAACTTTGAATTAAAATTTTCTTGCCATAGCCTTCAAAGTGACTAAGATTGCAGGCCTGAACCAAAAAGTTCACTTAAAAAATTCTAATGTTCTCTATTATCAATAATTTGATATATTTTTGGCTTCATAAAACAAATTATACAGTACCACATGTCTCTTACATCAAATACTATACTTTCATCCAGTATACTAAAAGCTTTATGAGTTAAATGTAAGATGCTGAAATGGAATGCTCTCTAGAAATCTTATATGACATATGTAGTTAGGATATCAGGGGTTTTTTTTTTTCATCCCACTCCAAGTTGTTTTCAAATGTAGCAGCAATATTATATTAACTGTATTTTTTTAGGTTAACTGAATTTAAAAGTAAATATATGAACAAATGGCACATACATTGCTTGTCAGTAAAAACCATACCCCCTCAAACATAAAAGGCAGTGTGTTAAATTGCTATTCTACTGCTTCAAGGCTGTTATGGAATTCTTCTCACATTTAACATTAGTAGAAGAGACCTTTTTTGTGAAGAAGCTATGATGTTGCTGATTCATCTTTATCATAGGAAAAATCTTTTTCTCTGATCAGATTTAAACACAAATTCTTCTCTTAATAATATCAAGTACAGAAACTATGCAAATCCATTTAAATTTCTTCTTTTTAAAATTAATCTTGTAATTATATTTTACTAATGCTTAAAAATCTGGTTATTCTTAAATATTGATATGCATCTTCAAGCCAATGACAACTACAAGGTTCTATTCCTCACACTTAAGAGAGCATGGAAGTTGGATTCATTGATACTTCTTCCAGGTAGATGGTATGTTGAAGACTAAACCAATATAAATTCTTTTAATACAAATAAAATTTAGTTTTTCTTTTTAGTTTAAAGTATAAGTCTAAACAAATGAAGAGGGCCAGCATTCATTTTAACCACCAGGGATTGTGGTATTATAACATGAAACTCAGTACTGATCTATTTGCTTCTTTTGTCTTTGAACTCCCTGAGTCTTGGAGAACATTATGACACTTATTTATTTATTTATTTATTTATTTATTTATTTTCAAGGAAGTCACACTTTCTATCCTTGTATATCCTTATTCAAGGTCCCTTCCCCCTCCCACCACATCAGGTCATTCTTTCTTCTCCACAACTCCCCATCCCCTCCCCTCCCTGGGCAGGCAGCGGACAGTCCCATATGTTCTGTGCCCCAGGGTCCATGTAAGCAATTTTCATTTAACAATGTTCTATGGAACTGGTGGCTTACAAATTTCTATGAGAATATATTGGCCTCAGTCATCTGTGATTTTTGTGATGATGGCTATACGTGTGAATGTCTCTTGTTAATTCTATTAACTGGTTTTTAGATCAAGTAATGTTTCTGCTTTTTCTTACAGATACTAAAGCTGAATATTTCATCAAGGATGGTTTCATTCTATTAATTATGAGTAAAATGGTGATACAATCAGTAACAATATTTATTCAATGGAAATAATGGTGGTTTTTAATTTTTTAAATTATAATGCAATAACATTTTTCTTCTCCTCTCCCTCTCATATTCCTCCTTTCTCTTTTTAAAATTTATAGCCTCTTTTAATTCATTTTTGCTATGTGTATAGATCTATATGAATGCACAAATAGATTCTTTAACACATAAATACAACCTGCTCAGTATGTTTTTAGATGATCAATTGATATTACATGAACAATTGGTGACTCTTTTCCCTGGAAAAGACTATTTATCTCACTTTCTTCATTCTTTAGTTGTTTGTAGTTCTTTGTGTAGGAGATTCATGGAAGTAGAAGGATTTTGAATGATATCACCCATAGGCAAGTGACTCATACTAAATACATATTGGCAAGAGAAAGATAAAAGATCCTGTTATAGCTTAAACTCAATCTGATAAAACAAAAAGATCGACAAACAGATAGTCTTCTGAGTCACAAAGGCAAAAAATATAATGGCCTGGAAATACAGAACAGTATAGAATAAACAATGTAACCCTAAAAAGACAGAAATCAAAGCAAAAAAAATCAATGCATGTATAATATTAGAAAATAAAAAAGTACATAAAATTGATCATTGTGTTTTTAGGTTAGATCAACCAAAATGTCAATGCATCTGAAACACAGTGACACATGCCTTTGAGAGAATTTAACCATTTTGACAAACAAGGGCTTTGTAAATACAATTGCACAAACTAGAGGGGATGTTGACTGATTTCTTCAGAAAAAGAAAGGGGTTCCTATCCTGATAAGATTGCTAAATACACAGACGTGTAAAAAACTCTGAGTCATCTTCCTATCAACACATGAGGCAAATGAGTGAAATCATTAAGCCTTATGGAGAAACTAAGAACATAACTATAAAAAAAATAATTTTCTTTACTTTAATATCATATCTTGTATACTGTGTGCTATCTTTCACAATTTTAGTTTCAGCACTAAAGATTCTTTACTGAACACATTTCTGTTAAAATAGAAAGAGAAATGACTTATAAAAGAAGAGACTAAGAACTTGAATGCTGGAAATCATGTTTCCTTTTAAAAATGCTATAGTTAGCTATATATTTTAATGAAGCTTAGTGTCTTAGTCTATATTCTCACCTAACACATTCAACCTCTAGACTTTTCCTGGGGTACTCATCCAATGCCTAGTACCAAATTGAGGCATCCAGCTGTGAGGCAACTTAGACCTGATATAGAACAACAAAAAGAGGTCCACATGCCCAGATATCAATCACCACAAAATCATCAAGACAAACTGAAAAGTGATAAGAGTATATCTCTCCTTACCAAAATTTACCATCTGTATAAAAATGTTCCCAAAAGAGATTTACCTAAATGAACAACAGAACCCAGATCTAAGCAGTACAACCAAAAATTCATCAAATCATTCAAAGAGTTTAAAGAACACACAATGAATAAAAATAATAAGAAAAATTCATAGCCTAGATGCTTATATAAAAAAACCTAGAGCAATTCCGCTCTAGAAAATTAAAGCAAAGGTGAAAACCTTAGAACAATTAGAACAAACTTACCTAAAAGGAATAGATGACAGGAAATAATGAACTTTGAGCAAAAGTCAATACAATTGAAACAGAAAGAACAATTCAAAGAATCAATGAATAAAAGATTTAGTTCTTTGGCAAAGTCAACAAGATAGATAAACCCTTATACAAACTAAACAAAAAGCAGAGAGAGAGTATCCAAATAAAGAAAATCAGAAATGAAAAGTGAGACATAACAACAGACCTCCAGGAAATCCAGAGAATTATCAAGTCATACTTTGAAAATCTGTATTCTACAAAAATGAAAAACCTAGAAGAAATGGACAGTTTTTTGGATTGGTATTATTTATTAAAATTCAATCAAGATCACATTAAATACCTAAACAGACCTATAACCCTAAAGGAAATTGAAGCTGTCAGTGAAAGCCTCCCAAGTGAAAAAGCCTAGGTCCAGATGGTTTCACTGTCAAATTCTACCAGATGTTCAAAGAACTATTACCAATACTCCTCAAACTGTTTCATACAATTGAATCTGAAGGAATACTGACAAATTCTTTTTATGAGACAACAATTACTCTAAATTCATAAGACACTCAAAGATACAACAAAGAAAGGGAATTACAGACCAATTTAGCCATCAGATAAATGCAAATCAAAACAACTTTGAGATAACACTTTACAACTGTCAGAATTGCAAAGATTAAAGACACAGATGACAGCCTATGCTGGAAAGGTTGCAGAGCAAGGGGAACTCCTCCATTGTTGGTGTGAGTGTGAACTTTTTCAGCCACTCTGGAATGCTGTATGGTGGTTTCTCAGAAAACTAGAAATCAATCTCCCCAAGGATACAGCAATGTCACTATTGGGCAAATACTCTAAAGGTGCACATTCACATTCCAAAAGCATTAGCTCAACTATGTTCACAGTAGCATTATTCATAATAGCAAGAATCTGGAAACAACCTAGATGCCCCTCAACTTAAGAATGGATTAACAAACTGTGGTACATCTACACATTGGAGTACTACTCAGCAGAAAGAAAAAATGATATCCTAAAATTTGCAGGCAAATGGATGGATTTGGAGACTATCTTCCTGAGCGAGGTATCTGAAACCCAGAGACATAAGCAAGGGATGTACTCACTCATTAGTAGACTTACACAAAAAGCAGAGCAACACAAGCTGCAAATCACAACCCTTGAACAGCTTGGGATCTGAAGCACCTTGGACGAGCAGCTTGGAGCCCATTCCATCCAGAGGATCACCTGATCCAGTCTTGATGTTGAGATGAGGAAAGCAGATTTACCTGGAGTGGATGCTGAACTAAGCTACCTTAGGACCTTGGGACTTTCTGCCCTTGATGGGGAGGAGATAAGGTGATGGGGAGAAGAGTGAGTGACTGGGAAGGGCAGGAGGGGGAAGGGAGTTTGAACAAGAGGATACATGGATAAAATATGAGACTTTATTCATAGTAAAAGAAAATTTAAGCTGAAATGGTGATGAATCTTAAAATTCAATAATTTAATTAGAAAACTCACCAAAAAACCCTCACAAGTAAAATGAATTTTTTAAAAATAGAATATCAAAACTTGTAGGTAAAGTAAAATAGGTAAACCACACAAACTAAGAATACAAAAGAAATTATGATTGGACACACATGGAACATAAAATAAATTTTGGTACCATTAAAATATAATGTCTTATTTTTAGAACTGCTCACCATGCTTAGTCATTGGGTAGATACAAATTAAAACACCTCTGATATATCATTTTTTTTTATTTATAGAATAAAGTCTTTTTTTAATCCATGTATCTTTTTGTTCTAACTCTCTTCCACATCAGAACTCTCCTGGTCAGTTTTCAACCTTCAGCCTCCCCAAAATAGTCAAGAGCTCTCAAGGTAGATTAGCTCAGCATCCACTCCAGTCAAGTCCAGTTTCCTCATTCTAATATCCAGACTGGGTTAGGTGTTTCTCTGAGGGAATAGGATCCAAGGTGCCAGTCTATGCACAGAATTACAGTCTGAATCCTTCCCTTTGAGGCTCTACTTAATGCTCAAGTCACTGGACAGTTGCCTATTCTGGGATGGCTTTGTTCGTATTCCAGATGGTTCCCAGGTGGCTGTTCTTGATGAAGTGAGCTTTCTTGAGCTCCAGCCAGCCATGAGTGTGAGAATTTTCCTCATATCCCTATCCCCTTACTCATATAGAGTCTCCTTCCTCCCTATCACCTGCACCAGGGACTCTTCCCAGTGCTCAGCCATGTATCCTATCCCTATCTCTACCTCTATTCATTGTTGGATATAAGTTTTATGATGACACTTAGGGTTGTTATTCATTTGATTATAGGAGCAGGCCTATCTAGGCATCATCTTTAATATTGGTTGGAGACCAAGCCAGGGAAGCCCTGCTAGTTCTTGGAGGTTTCCCTAGCACCTAGTCTTTTTCCAATACCACATTAGCTTTCTCTATTAAGATCTCCACCTGTGGGAGTCTTACCCACTCTGAGAAGTGCATGAGGGGTAGGGTTTGGAAAAGCTGGGGGCAAGTAGGAGGAGAGGAAAGAAGAGAAACAGTGGTTGGTATATAAAATTAAAAAAAAAAAACCTCTTAAATAAAAAATAAAGCTTAAAAAGAAAAATGTCTTCAGCTCTTTTTTTTCTCTCCCTCATTGTTGTTCCTGTCACTCAATCATCTCCTTCTTTCGTGATTTGTTCCCTCCTCTTCTTGATTGTGACCCCCTATGCTCCCAATTAACTAAGAAGATCTCTATTTTGTCTTCCTCGGGGACTTCCTGGATGTCTCTCTTAAGTTCCTTCAGATACCAAGCTGTTCGGGTTGTGGTTTGTAGCTTTGGAGTACTTTACTTTGTGTTTGAAGTCCACTAATGAGTGAGTACAACTCTTGATTATCTTTCTGGGTTTGTGATACTTTGCTCAGGAGGATATTCTCCAAATTCATTCATTTTCCTGAGAATTTTAGGATATTATTATTATTTTACTGTGGGGTAGTACTCCATAGTGTAGATGTACCGTAGTTTGTTAATTCATTCTTCAATTGAGGGGCAATCTTACCACAAGCAATTGACAGGTTCAATGCAATCCCTATTAAAATCCCAACACAATTTTTTTTTTTTACAAACCTTGAAAGAGCAATACTCAATTTCATTAGGGATAACAGGAAAGCCAGGATTGCCAAAACAATTTTGCTAAAAAAAGAACCTCTGGGGGCATCACCATCCCTGACTTCAAGATATAGTATAGAGCTACGTGAATGAAAACAGTCTGATACTGCCATAAAAACAGACTTGTGGAAAAATGAAATCAAATTGAAGACCCCGATATTAACCTACACACCTATGAACATGTGATTTTTGACAGAAAGGCTTAAAATATTCAATGAAGAAAAGATAGCATTTTCAAAAAATTGTGTTGGCATAACTGGATGGAAGTGTGTATAAAAATAAAATTAGATCCAAACTTATCACCCTGCACAAAACTCAAATTCTAGTAGATCAAAGACCTCAACTTAAACCCAGCTACACTGAACTTGATAGAAAAGAAAGTGAGAAATCCCCTCCAATGCATTGGCACAGGTGACCACTTCCTAATATAACACCAGTAGCACAGACACTAAGAACAACAATCAATAAGTGGGACCTCCTTAAACTGAGAGGCTTCTGTAAGGCCAAGGATACTGTCAATAATCCAAAACAGCCTGTAAAATGAAAAAATAATTTCACCAACCCTACAAGTAACAGAGTACTGATCTCTAAAATATATAGAGAACTCAAGAATCTATAGCCCACTCTAAACAGCATGACACCATGGTTCCTAAAACAGAGTTGGGGGGGGGGGTCATGTGGTATCAGACAACAAGGATCCTGGATCTAGAGCAGAATGGGAGTTGAGCAGGTTCCAGCTCCTGGGCCTCCCATGTACCTCATCCTAGAGGACAGAGCCTCAGTCCTGGATTTGAATTCACGGGCAGGCCTGTTCTGAACCAAGGCTGAGAGAAGCCTTCCCCAGAAATCCTGGGAGTCACATCACAGATTCTAGGGGCACACTTCTAAGGCAGGCTGCATCATCACAGAGGGACAGACACCTCACTAAACAGCTTGACACTGTGATGTCCAAGGCAGAGTGGGAGTTAGGTAGCTTCAGACAGCAAGGATCTCAGGTCCAGAGCAGAGTGGGAGGTGAGCAGGATGCAGCTCCTGGGCCTCCCAGGGACCTCATCATAGAGGCCAGAGCCACAGTCCGAGATTTGAGCTCATATGAGGACAGGCCTACCCTGGACTAGGTCTGAGAGAAGCCTGCCCCAGCACTCTGGGAGGGGGGGTCACCTCACAGCCACCTGTGCCCTGCTTTCAAGGCAAGCTGTGTAATCACAGAGGGAAAGACATCTCTCTGAAAAGCATGACACCCTGGTGTTGGGGGCAGAGTGGGAGTCATATGGCTTCAGATAGCAAAGATTCAGTGGCCTGACCAGAGTAAGAAATTGTGTAGACTTCTTGTCCAGAACAGACAGGAAACACACAACCTTTGCAGCTACAAAGGACTAAGATTCCAGTAAGACTTGACTAAGAGTAAACGAAGGAAGCAATGGGCAGATGCCAGTGCAAAAAAACATATAACAATATAAAGAACAATAAGGCACCGTCAGAAGAAGCTGATGGCTCTGCAACACCAAGAACTGAAAGAGCAATAAGAGGAAACAGAAGGAAACAATACAAACACATTTATGAAGATTATAAAAGCCTTAAAAGAAGATATAAAAAAGTCCCTTAAGGAAATTAAAAAAAAAAAAGACAGATAAAAAATTGGAAATGATGAATAAATCCTTGAAAGAAAACCAAGAAAGAGAAATCCTACAAATGAAAGAATCATTTCCCAATCCTTTCAATGCTGCCCTGGGATGGGTCCATACAGTGTTGTTCTTGATTCCGGTTGCAACTTAAAGGGAAACTTAACATAATTTCCAGAGCCCTTGATGTCCTGCAGATGAAAGAGAATGTCCTCAAATTCCTTGCTGCAGTAACCCACTTAGGTGGCACCAACTTTGACTTTCAGATGGAGCAGTATATCTACAAAAGGAAAAGTGATGGTATCTACATCATAAATCTGAAGAGGACCTGGGAGAAGCTGTTGCTTGCAGTCGGGGCTATTGTTGCCATTGAGAACCCTGCGTCATCTCCTCCAAGAACACTGAGCAGTGAGCTGTACTGAAGTTTGCTGTTGCCACTGGAGCTACCCCAAATGTGGCCAGTTCACTCCCCGGGACCTTCACTAACCAATCCAAGCAGCCTTCAGAGAGCCATGGCATCTAGTGGTCACTGATTTCAGAGCTGACCACCAGCCCCTCACAGAGGCATCTTATGTCAGCCTGCCCACCATTGCTCTGTGCCATCTCATACAACAACAAGGGAGCTCACTCAGTGGGTCTGTCTGATGTGGTGGATGCTAGCCAGGGAAGTACTCTGCATGCCTGGCACTATCTCCCGTGAACACCCATGGGAGGTTATGCCTGATTTGTACTTCTACAGAGACCCAGAGGAGACTGAGAAGGAGGAACAGGCTGCTGCTGAGAAGGCCGTGACCAAGGAGGAGTTTCAGGGTGAATGGACTGCACCAGCTTCTGAGTTCACTGCTGCTCAGCCAGAGGTGGCTGACTGGTCTGAGGGTGTGCAGGTGCCCTCTGTGCCCATCCACCAGTTCCCTACTGAAGACTAGAGTGCCCAGCCAGCCACTGAGGACTGGTTAGCAGCTCCCACAGCACAGGCACTGAGTGGGTTGGAGCCACCACTGAGTGGTCCTGAGCTCTACAAACACTTGAGCAGAGGGAAATAAGATGGAAGGAAAATAATGTTCTTACAAAGTGAAAAAAAAGAATCATTTCAGAAACTAAAAATTGAAAAAGAAACAATAAAGAAGGCACAGAATGAAGCAAAGAAGGACCTAGGAAATCTGAAGAAATGACCTGGAAATACAGATACAAACATAATCCATAGCATCCAAGAGATGAAATAGAGAACCTGTGGAGTGGAAACCTTAATAGTGGAAATAGGTAAATCACTCAAAGAAAACACCAAAACCAAAAAAGCCATAACACGAAACATTCAGGAAACTTGGGGCACCATGAAGAGATCAAACCTGAAAATAATAGAAATAGAAGAAAGAGAAGAATATCAGCTCAAAGGCACAAATAAAGTATTCAATAAAATTATAGAAGAAAACTTTCCCAGCCTAAAGAAGAAAATGCATATAAAGATACGGGAAGCATACAGAACTTCAAATAGATTAGACGCCCCCCACAAGTCTGCTCACCATGTAATAATTAAGTCATAAAACATACAGAACAAAGAAATATTTATATTCCTTAATATCAATGGATTCAATAACTGCAAATAGCACTAAACACTGTGGTGTAACTATAACCAAAGAAGTAACAGATTTGTTTGACAAAAACTATAAATCACTGAAGAAAGAAATTGAAGAGGATATCAGAAAATGGAAAGACCTCCCACAATCCTGGATAGGTAGGATCAACATAGTAAAAATGGCAGTCTTACCAAAAGCAATCTACATATTTAATGCAATTCCCATTAAAATTCCCATAAAAGCCTTATCTTGGAATCTTTATTCTTCTGTTGGTTTGCCTTGTCCAACCTTTATGTGACAGCTTTTGTTTTACATTATTATATTTTATATTGTTATGTTTTGTTGTTTTCTACAAGCCTTTCTTTTTTGATAGGAAACAGAAAGCTAGTGGACCAGGATCCAAGGGAAGGTAAAGTAGAACTGGGGAAAGTGGAGGGAAGGTAGAGTGCAATTAACATAGATTGTGTAAGAACACATTTTAATCTTAATTACAGGAAAATGAATGCTGCTAAGTGTGGTAGAATGTTTTTTTGTATGATGTAAATAAAGAACTGTTTGTGTCTTTGTACACCACCATAGAAGTGGGTAGAGAATCAGAGGTAGCCAGGTAGAAGGAGGGTGGAGTTAGTCACTCTCGATTAAACTTTAAAAAAAAAACAGACATGTGAAGGTATCGGCTAGCCACGGGCTGGAAGCCACGTGGTAAACAAATTAATAAAAATAGGTTAAATTAAGATAAAAGAGCTAGCTAGTAATGTGTTTAAGATATGGGCTAAACAGTGTTAAAGTATATAAGTGTATGATTTTATTTTTTTTAAAAAAACAAAAGCCACAGGCACACAAATTAGGTTTTAAACTGTCGGTGCCACATGCGCACCAGACACAAACTTTTAGGCCTAAAACGGGCCGGGGGAAAAATTTATTATAACAGATGGCTTCCCAACAATTTCTTTAAAAAAAAAAATTGGGGGAGGAGGTAATGATTATGAATGATTAGAAAAGATAACTGGATTTTGGTTTATTGATACAAACTTAAGGTCAATTTTGTTATTCTGTATGTATTTTTCTACTCTTGATTAAGGTGTGATGCTGATATAACTCATTTAAAATTATAATATATAATTAAAAAATAAAGATTAATAGTCAACTATGATAAACAAACTTATAGTCATGTTAGTTAAGTTTTTATAGATATACAAAAATATATTTCAGTTAGATAGGTAGTCTTCAAACACTTCAAAGACATACAAAATATGATTTCATTTCTTTTAAAAACAAAAGACACAGACACACAAACCAGGTTCCAAACCACCGGCGCCACACGCGCACCAGACACAAACCTCCAGACCCAAAACGGGCCGGGGGGGGGGAACTTATTACAACAGCTAAGAACAATCTGATGAGTGAGATCCAGATCCCTGAAGACAAATATTGCCTGTTTTATATGTGGATGTTAACTTTTAAGCTATAGATACATATAAATTTCAATCTGATTAACTATATAGGTTATTCCTTATTGCTCCAGCTAGAACTTTGAGCAATATATTGAATAGAAATGGAGAGAGTGAACAGTCTAGTCTTATCTTGGTTTTTGTGGAATATTGATAGACAGAGAGATTATGGGGTTGAAGAAAATCCTGGTGCTAGGAAAATCCTAGGAAATCGGAAAAATGTCCCCAGTTTAGACTACTAGCAAACATTGAGAGGGTCCCTGAACTAGCCTACCCCAGTAACTATAGTGGTGAATACCATAACTGTCATCATAGAGCCTCCAACCAGTAACTGATGAAAGCAGTTGCAGAGGTTCATAGCCAAACACTAGGAGTTCAGTCAAAGAGAAGGAAGAGGAATTATATGAGCATGGTGGGGGAGGGGGGTGCCAAGATCATGATGAGGAAATCTGCAGAGACTATTGCATAGGACCTGGCTAGGCCTTCTGCATAAGGGAGACAACTGTGTAGCTTGAACTGTTTAAGGGGCTCCAGGCAGTGGGATCAGGTTGTATCTCTGATTTGTGATCTTGCTTTATAGAGCTATTACCTATAGTAGAACACTTTATTCATCTTTGATGCAATGAAGAGGGGCTTGGTCCTGCTTCAACTGAATATTATTTGATAATTATCCATGGGAAACCTTGCCCTTTTGGAGGAAGGGATGAAGGGAGGTAGATGCTGAGGGAAGTGGGAGAAATGAAAAAGAGATTTGTGGTTGGTATGTAAAACAGATTTTAAAAATTCATAAAAAAATCTAGCCTTAACTAGTAGTTAAGAGCCCAAGTAAAAGTAGAAATCTCCCAAGAAAAGAGAAATAAAATGTATTGTTATACACTTAAAAGAGAAACAAGATTTCAAGGACTAAATTGAGAGGGAAAGAGACAGGAAGAATAAATGAGGGAGTACGGGAAGGGGCAACTAAAAATAAGTGAAGTGTAGAATATTATATATTAGAAATTTACATATATACAGTCACAATATAATGAGGGATGCTATACCCCCAACTAGACATTTTGTACCACAAAATAAAACCTTCAAGCCACAAATGGGTTATATTTTGTTGAGATTTTGAACCAGTGGTTTCATACACACCCTCAAAAATACAAGCCAGAGTGAAGGCTCTCGAAAACCTGATGGATAGTTGAATTTACTGCAAAAAATTGTTATGGAACATGGAAAATCAAACTGATAAACAGCTAGAATCTTCAACTCTACTGATTAAGCTTTATGGTCTAGAGAGTGTTCTTCGTGTTACCAGAAAAGAAAAGTAATCATCAGTATCACACAGGTACCAACTGTGCTACATAAAACAGAAATATGTCTGCAAGATAAACTAGTGCAATCATGGCATAAATGCTGTAGAAATAAACAAAATTTTTACTGGATTTTAAGGCTGTGTGATGGAACCAATACTTGATGTGGTACAAGTGGAGAGGAACTAGATATGCCATGGGTTTGGGGAAAATCTTACTATTATTCTGCTGCATAAACATAGCACCAAAGTGACTCCTAATGACATTTCTATACACAAAGAGCACTCAATCTTTATCAGAGAAACTTCTTCTTACAGTAATTAGTAATTAGTGAAGAGGTTCATAACTAGAAAATGCATGGGGATTCAGAAATCTTGAAAAACTCAGCCCTAAATGGGATGTTTCTGTCAAATTATATCCATCAAGACTCAGACATTTATGAAGAAGAGTAGGCAGAAAGAAATCATGACCAAGGGGTGGTAGATGATTTCAAGAGAACAATGTCTTCCACACAATACAGGACTGATATAAGTATAAAATCACAAAGACTGAGACAGCACATGCAAGACCTACAATTATTTAAACCAGACAAAATACTAGAACTGAAAAGGGAAAGGAATAAAAAGTTCCAGTCCTAACCCAGCAGTTATTTCTAATTGTTACTTACTGGGAAAGAGAAAATCAGTTTTCTAGAATGACATGTCACCCATGTGTCAGAGTAATTGGCCATTACAGAACAAACTCCATTAATTTTGTGTACTTCTTGGTTTTATTTTTTGGTATTTTTATTCTATTTATTTACTTTTAAAAGTTTATATGTTATGTTTTACATTGTTACAGTTTTGTTGTTTTCCTTTTTAACTAGAGAGAGGGTGAGGGTAAAACATGAAGTTGTGTAGGTAAAGAAAAGAGGAAGATTGGGATGAGAATAGGAAAAGAATATAATCAAAATGTATTTTATGTAAAATTTTTTAAAAAAATTAAAAAATAGAAGGGGAGAACAGGCAACATATTTGTCTTTTGACTTTGGAATTTTTCTCTTCTTTGCTTGATTTTGGAAAAACTTTTGGATGATGTTTTCTAAGTGGTAAAGAAGCCTCAGTTAGCATATTCAATGTTTTAATCTAAGCTTAGAAGACAAAATAGATTGTATACTCTCTGAACTAACTGGTTCCTAGCTGGAGACTTAGAAAGACAAACATTTACCTGGAAAATTAAGTGTTTTTTTTTTTTCCTATAAACAAGGTGGATTTCAGAGAAATAACAGGTTTGGGTAAAAACTTGACAGATGCATACGTTGCTAATTTCTTTGTGAAATCACATATGTTTATAACCTGAAATAGGCTTTAGAACTTGTGTGCTTGAATATTGTAATTATTTTTCAGACATATAATTTAGAGTCAGAGAGGTTAATTTCTTTGGAATTTATGTTAAATTAAGGTGATCAAAGTAGATTCTACTCTCTTTATCCATTAAGATACTGGAATTATAAAGCAATGGAGAAGAACACATGCAGTTGCCTTTACTTTTTAAAAGACATTTTAGTTCCTGAAATTTCTGAGAATTTCATATAGAAACATCTGCTGAAACCCAGCAGATTTACACTGGCATAAGTCCTAGCTGATTCAATGATCAAATCAGCTTATTAGTGCTCTTCAGTAGAGTGTTAGCCTATAGTAATTCACAGCTTCCCTGGTAGCTGCTGCTAGTTATGATCATTCCAAAAGAACTGGAAAAACATAGTCTAAACTTTAGAACAAAGTATTCACAATCAGGTTTCATGTGCTGTTTCAAACAAAATCTAATGAAAACTTTTATTAAAGAGCACCAAGTATATATCACCCTAAGAACAAAATAAAATAATTTGCACTGAAAAATCATACAAAAATTATTAAGCATGTAAGTGATTTTTAGCAAACATAAAGTCAAATATGAGAGCTGCAAATAATCTTAACTCCATGAAACACAGAGCAGCCTATCAATCACTTTTATGAGCATAGTCACTGAGAGCAATCATAGAGTGCATGAAATGTTCATGTGGTCAATCCATAATAATTATGAAATATAATATTTATTAGTTTTTAATCCAATTCTTAGAATTATTGATATAGAGAAACTAAGGAAAAACTAAAGAACTGATATAAAAAATGAACAGAATTATAAGCCAACATGATCAGTGATCTTCATGACACCAGTAGCAAGTAAATAAAGTCATAGGCAACATTCATTTTTATGAATAAAATGAAAGCAGACTTTTAAAGTTCAAGTTTGTACAGACGATAACTATGTGCCATGTTGTGGTCTAGAGAACAGATAGTTCTGAAGGACAATGGACTTAATGACCTGCTCAGTGTCTCCATTCTGTTCTAGATCTACTCTGAGTAGACATAAAACTTATTTAACACAACTAAATTACACTGAGAATTATACTAATGGTTTATTTAATCTAATCCTTTATTAGTTAATTCTGTTAATTTTAAAATTGTGTGCCTGGAGAGATATATCTGTAATTAAAAATGTGTACTGGTTTTACAAAGGACCAATTTCTGCTCAGAGCACCCATGTCATGTTGTTCACAACTCCCTGTACCACAAGCTCCACAAATTTTCTGACTTCCAAAGGCACCTGCACTCAAGCATTCATGTCCCCTCCAACCCCACACAGAATACATTCACATAGCTAAAAGTATTTTTTAAAGAAATTAAAAATACAATTAAAACCTGCTCTACACTGACCAAATTATATGCATGTAGCTTAAAAATTTATTATAGCATAAAATTAGAAAGTTATCTATACTGCATTAAAGAGCACTCATCTGGCTTTTATCTTTATAATAGGTTCTGTTTTAAACAATAATGAGAAATAAAAAAAAAAAAACCCTGCCATTCCTCAAGCATACAAATTCAATTGTACCATGATGAGGTATCAATTTACTTTTGAGTCTTATGAAAAAGAGTGAAGTTCCTTCAAAATAAATATCATCTCTCTTTTTTCTCATAGGTAATTACAGTCTACAAAATACATAATAACTTGATAAGTTCTAACAGATTGCTGATGACTACCAATCTGAACAAGTGTTCTGCTTTATTTTTCTCATACCAAATAATCATGAGTCAACATGCCCATCATATATCAGCCAGCAATGTTGTTTTTTTATACATACTTTCCAAAATGTACTTCTCAAAAGAGGAAACCAATAGAAAAACTCTAGGTGGTTTCTTGTGTCATTGGCAAACTTTTGATATTATTTTAAAGTTTAAATTATTTTCTTGATTATATTACTTTCTAATGCAAAAAGTACACGTATTTACCATTTTCACATTAATGAAAAGATAAAATTCTTGTGTTTACAATATATATATCTTATATATATATAAGATATAAAATGTTAAAACTATCAGCTGCTATTTATTTTCATTCTTAAGTAACAAAAACAAATTCATTTAAACAAAACACAAACTAGAATTTAAAGTAAACAAACTGCTATAAAATAAAGAAAAATATTTTTTCTGTGTGGTTTGAATAAATGATTATCTTATTTCTTCAGATACTATTTTTTTTTTTTAAGTAATGATGTGAAAAGAAGCATGGCCTTCAAATATTCTGTTATTTACTTACAATCAAGCCACTGTTCGCTTGCCTCTTTTCTATGCCATCGATCATTTTGTAGAAAATCCCGCCTGGATTAAACTGAGTACTCCAGACAATCACATTTCTTTGATAATACATATCCATCCCTGTTATTCTTGAATTATGTTCAACATGAGATATCTGCTGATGACTGCCACTGTAGTTGAATGGATATACAAAACCCAGGATGTCAGTGTCATTAGCTATGTAGAGAGCTTGATCTTCAGAGCCTGCAGATTATTATAATAAAATACAAAATAGAGGAAATTTTAACTAGAGCAAAACAAATTATGCACTTTAAATTATCTTGAATTGTCATTCTTTATACAGATTCTTCTGAGGGGAAAATCGGCTAGTTTTATATCATTATTTGCTCTTCATGACATGTGATTTCTGTTTAACACTTTCTAAAGTAATCTGTAGTAGTCACATTTTTATGAGTACAAATTTTAATTTATGTGCATAATTAGACATTTAAAAAGAATGTTTTTGGCAAGTCACAACATGTTGTATTCTAATGTTTTGATTCTTGGTGTTGAGAGGCTATTCTATATACTTATTTAACTAAGAAAAAAACAGGATATTTGTTTAGTGGATGTTCCTGAATAATTGTTACTTTTGGCTAAAAATGTAAATTAAGAAAGGAAAAGTTATTTTTTCATGTTTTCATACAACTTTATATAAATTGAATTATTGAAGTATTTTTATTTATATTAGGTTGGTGTTTCAGCCCAGGACTTGTACAAACCCCATCACTAAGTTGGCTTGCATCCTACTTTATTGCCATTTTAACAGGCTTCATTTTTTGTTATATTAACGTTTTGCAATTTCCAATTTATTTCTCATCAAATATGACAGTATATCTTAAAGTTTGACATCTATAACTTGCCAATATCATTTCCATACTGGTAAAAAAACATATGGGAAATCTGATATTATTAAAATGTAAAGAAATTAGTTGTGTATATATTCTTGAAAATAAGTATAATAAAATAATAATGTATGCTAAAATGAAGTTAAACTCATCACATTTATGTACAAATGACGGGCTGAATTGTGTCATTTTCATCTACATTTTCCATCATTCAATTTGATAATATGCATCTCAATTAAGAGTCTAAATATTTCTAAATGTTTATTATTTTTTGGGTATTATGTTAATTGTTTTCAATTTCTTATAGAAACAATGGAAATAGATATGAGTACTCCAATTTTACAAATGTAGAACTTAATAAATTCCTGCAGGTCATGTAATAAGTAAAATTTAGTGGTAGGATTCAAATTTAAGTACTCACATCACCATTCACAGACATGAAACATAATATTGAACCAGTTTTTTCATGTAACTAAGGACATCTTATTAATAATATCCTGTATCTGAGAATATTATAGCCATATAAATTTGTAAAACCAAAACTTCAACAAAATCTATACAGTCAATGGTCTAGCAATCATACATGTAATTTAAGTTTTTTTAAAAAAACTGTATCCACAAGTCAAAAAGATATGAATTTATAAACAAGATCTAATATTGAACCATAAAAGATCCCACACCTAAAGGTTCTTCTTTTTAATCCCAATACTTATAGTTTCACCATTATACATTCCTACAATAATTTCTTTCATTCACTTAAACAGAACCATCAATGGAAACACTGTATTTAGGCTATCAGAATGGTGCTTAAACTTTTTATGCTACTGACAAAATGCTTCAAGCAAAAAGTAATTTTAACACTTTTTTCTCTCTATTTAAAATTTTCTTCTGTAAAACACTTTGTATTAGACTATTTAAGAAAATAAGGTACATCTTTAAAGGATCAACATCTAATGGTATCCTGAACAGTGGGGCAATGCAGGTAAGAGTGACTTACTTTATAAATTATAAAGAGCATATATTATAAGAAGACTTTGGAAGTTTGCAGAATAAAGAAATGATATTTAATTAAATTAATTTCATTAAATGGAAATTTAGTCATTTCATTTAACATTTTAACATAAAATAAAAAAGCCACATTGATTGCCATTAATGTATACATATTTTATTATATACATTATCCTGGTTAATTTATGGCAGGAGGTCCTGGGAGAATTTCTACTTTCTTAGAAAATTGTATTTAATATGACTTATTAGAGAAATTTTATAAATTTCTATTTTGTTTGGTATAACATAAATTTTTTAAACTAAGAAATGCAAAATTCTTTACTCTTATGATTTTAAGAATATCTCAGAAGAAAAAATGAAAAACATTTCCATGCTGACATGGAAAAACAAACCACAAAACAAAACCAAACCAAAACAAAAGAATAAATCATTTGTTAACATATAATATACAAAATTTTTTCAAGCTATTACTTAAAAATTTGAAATGGCTCTTTAGTTACCTCACCTTTTGCTATACAACTGTTGTTTTTTTCTTGGAAGTTCTGGTCACAGACACATTTATATGATCCTTGTGTGTTTACACACTTGTGGGAGCATACACCAAACATCAGGCATTCATTGAGATCTACAAGAGAAGAGCTGACAATCCATCTTCACCATTGTGAGATAAGGACTGTTATGAGAACTAAACAGGAACTCTGAACACCCATCTTCAAATACTCAGAGGTAAGCCAGCAATATGTTAAAATAAGTGATGTCTGTGATTTGAAACATGCCACTGCGTTAAGGGCATAAGTAGCACTGAGAACGAAGTCTCAATGTGAGATGGATCACTGAACAGGTGTCTTTCTCCTTCTCTTTCACATACATTCATCTGTTTCCTTCATCTTATATATTTTCCCTGCATATGCAATAAGACTGTACGGTTAATTCTTGCTTCAAATTAGGTTTATCACAGTAAGGTTAGCCTTCTCCAAAAGACATTACCATTGCCAACGATACAGCATATCCTACAGTGCAAGTTTGCACCCAAATTTGCATTGTTTCAGGTGCTAGGATACTTCCCCAATGACACCTAAAGCATTTTATTATCAAAGAATTTATATGTTTGGTTTTATATATAAGCAGAAAATGAGCATTTACATGTCTTCAGGGAAAATTATTCAGGCATGAAGTAAAATGTATCATTTCAACACTTAATCAACTAAAGTACCATAAATTGTTTCTGCTTTGTTTAGGGAGTCAGCTATTTCTATAGCTTTCCTTTGGTATGGAATCTAAGCTAAATCTATGTAGCCTGATAAGCTCTCAGGTCCCCAGTGACCCACCATGAACAACATGAACATCCTGAGCTTTTAAAGTGATCACTCTGATCTCACATATGCACCATAACTATACACAGCATCTGTTAAAGCCTTTCTGTTTCTCTTCTATGCTCTCGTCTTTCTTCATTTTAGTTATTTCAACAAAGGTGATTTAAAGTTAATACAAAACAGCAATATTGCCTTTTTATGTAAGTTACTGAGAGACTCTAACAAACTAAATTAGAAAATCTAGGTAATGCTTTTTTCCTCCTTAATATCAAATGGAAATTGTTTTCTTTGATATAAAATTGTATTTATTGTAGACATAAATTTAATTAATGTTTAGAATTGACTAGAATCTACAATAAATGTATATAGAAATAGTGCAAACATGGCTATCGAAAATGACAAATATAGTTGTGGTATTTCCCTTGCAATAGGATAAAATGAAAAAATATTGAGAACAGAATTTTCTTTTGATTTTTTGAGAACAGAATTTCTAAAGTTGTAAACAAAGTACATTGGAAGTCAAGTCTGCTCTTTAGGTAATCACTAGTGTCGGAAATAAAGTTCGAAGAGTCAGTCTCTCTCTATGTGTGTGTTTGCATATAATTTATAAACAAAGTCAAGAAAGAGAAAATGGTTTTAATTAAAATACAGAAAACATAATTGAGCTACTTTTAGTGTCACATGGTAATACAAAATTAGGTCACATTAAATCAATTACTCAGAGCATATAGAAATATGGCTTTCATATTCTTTTATGTGAGTATAATGAATTATTTTTTCATGTTACTTGATAAAATGTAAAGTCATTTGTAAGCCAGGAATTTAAAGACATAAGAGCTAGAAAAATAAATTATTTTAGAATGTTTACAGGGTTGGGAAAAAAACCTATTGGATACAGTGTCTGCTGTACATTTATGAGTTTCTGAGTTTAGATGGCCATGCTCCATATAAAACACAGAATATACCAGAGCACTGGAAAAAGGGAAGCATCATGGAGAAGAAGATTTTGGTTCTTTCTGGCCAACTATTCTAACCAATCACTGAAGTTCAGTTTCAGTAACAGATTTCATCTCAACAAAACAAGGTAAAGAGTCACAGAGGAATGATGTCAATCTTTGCCATGTATTCAAAAAAACTTATATATACATATACATAACAAAATTATTAACAAAATTTTAAAAATAAATTTTTATTTCCCATGTATGCCAGACATATCTGTGTCATATCAGATTATAGTTATAGCTAAATATGATTATAAAAATTGTTTTGTCAGAGAAAATTGCAAAGATGTGTATATTTGGTTGTTTACTTTATGGCTTGATAGTAAAGCTCTGAGGTAAATTATATTTACATATTACTTACTCTAATATTCTCTCTTTACTACATGCCTACCTAATTTTTACACTATCATAAGCCAGTTGATAAGAAATTACCTGGCTTTTAATTTTTAGAGTCATTATAAAAGACTGTTTAAAACATGATGCTAGGACAAATGCTTATAAGGTTCCCAAAGTAAATTATTTGCCACAGCATGATGAATGCCACTGTCAAGAGAAATGGTTTTTCTCAACCATATGATTTCATGAAATGGGTCTAGTACTCCAGTAGTTCTGAACCAATAAATTCATCATTTGCATTCCAAAATGGAATTGCTATAACACAATTGAAATTTCTGCTGGTGTGAATTTGATCAGAGAAGAAGCTTTGTAATCTCAGGATGTGTTGCTTAGCTGTGAAAACAAACAGGCCCATCACCCCAGAGACTCTTTCTCACATAAATGAAATGGCAGCCCATAGATACACATAGCTTCTTTGAAAATCAGTCCCTTGTCACTTGACAACTTAGCAGCCTTGGGAATCTATATAAGTCAAGGATTTGAATGCAAGCTGTTGAGAAAATGTACTACCTTCACACTGTCTGCCTTTCATGTTTCTCTGAAATCCTGGCTTGCAGCGACAGAAAACAGATGTTTTTATTTTATTACAGTATGCATCATCTCCACATGGATTCACATTGTCCTCACAGGTGTGTTCACTGAGACCTAGGATTTAAGGGTAGTAGAATCAAAACTAATGACTCTGGTATTTTTTTTGGATATTTACTTGTTCATTTGAAATAATATTTTTAGTACATAGATAGTTTTTTTTTAATTAAAGATGCTAGATTTCTATGCATTCACACTCTCCTTTCTTATAAAGGTAAAAGGACAGAAAAAGACTGAACTCATTATATTAAATTCAGCTGAGAACAGCTGTTGATGCTGGTATTGACAGCTCTTGGCAAGACACACTACTTTCTGAAACTGAGTAGCAAGTCAGTAATTTTCCTGAACAGCCATCATCAGAACAACATTTGTTCATCAGTAATCCTTCACCAAGAACCAGAACCTTTCCTAGAAATGATGGCAAGATTTTTACTACTTCCCTGCCGTTGAGTTCATCAGTGGCTAATATGTTACTCTAGACAAAAGGCTAAACTCACAGCTTGTTTCATTTTTAGTCAGGACACACTGAAGAAATGCAACACCTGAGTGAAAAACAGGTTCACAATGCTATTAGAACAAATCAAGGCTTCACTGTAATTTTAGCAGAATAGTTTCAATTTGATTACTGTATCTTCCCTTAAGAAAAGTATTTTTAAATGCAAATAAACAAGAGGAGTATTATAATAAAGAAAACACTATATTGTCTCTAAACCATATCAACTGATCAAATTTTGGAAAAATAATTAAAATTTTAATAATTTAATTAGCATAATATATTCTTGCTGATACTAAAAAATGCAATTCATTAAAATATACTCTAGTTCTTTTTAACTTATAGTCATATAACTGAAGGTTGTTACAGATAATGTTACTTCCTAAAAGTACACTATCAAGATTCGTCTTCAGACAAGAGTGAAATAATGTCATGTTAGGACAGCTGCCTTTCTGTACATTTTTAATAGAAGCCACTCACTCTTTGTGCAACCTTGTTCATCTGATCCGTCTCCACAGTCATCAAGACTATCACACTGCAGCTCCATGGGGATGCACTTTTTGTTACTACAAGCAAACTCATCCTTCTTACAAGGCTTGGCTTTTAATGACAGTTCACCTATGTAATCATTGAGAAAGTGGTTAGTGTTTCATACCATAAAACTGAGCATAGTGAGCTCACAATGTTTACAAGAACATACTACAAGCTATGTAAACATAAATTTTATATCTTAAAGTTTATGTTCTGGGGCCTCAATTAAGCAGAATTTTAGTTTTAGAATTTGGAAAAATAAAAAGATTCCCTATATTAAACAATACCCAGTTTTATAATACATGAATATTATCACAACCAGAATTTTTAAAATAATAAATGTATATTTTTACTTATTCTTTGCTGATTTCATATAGTACATTTTGATCATATGTATTTCTTTCCTTAATGGCTCCCAGATATTTCCAACTCATTTACCTGCCCAACGTAATATTCTAGCTCTCTCTCTTACTTAAATGAACAAATAACTAACAAAAGCATAAAAGAAAAACAAGATGTTCACTTTGATTTGTCCAGCAATTTCTGAGCATAGAATTGTCCTGGGTGTGGTTGCTATACCCAATGTAACCTGAGTGAAGAAGACTTATTTTTCCTCTCAACAGAAGCTATCAAATGTGATTTGCTTTTTGGCTAGAAGAGGAGCATCCACTCCGTGCAACCATTTGTGTTATGATTTTCTCTACACATTGACTAGTTGTGAGATCCTATATTAAACAGCAACTACTCTAATTAAAACTTTTCTGGAGAGGATCGAGAAATGCACTGAACTGTGGGGCAGTATGTCATTTTATTGCTATGTGTATTTAGCACAATAATGTCAGTAGGTTTTACCATAAGGTTCATGGCCTGTGTAGCTTCAGAATCTTACCATCATGGCAACAATTAATAATAAATTTAAATTGGTAAGTTAAAACTTAAGAAAAAAATGATATCCTAAAATTTGGATGGATTTGGAGAATATCCTCCTGAGTGAGGTATCACAAACCCAGAAAGATAAGCAGGGGATGTACTCATTCATTAGTGGACTCTAAATAAACAAACAAACAAACATGAAAAAAGCAAAGCATTCCCAAGCTGCAAACCACAACCACTGAACAGCTTGGGATCAGAAACACCTTGGATTGACTCCTTGGATCCCACTCCCCCTAGAGGAACACCTGACTCAGTCTTGAGGTTGGGGGGAGAAAACTGGATCTGCCAGGAGTGGTGGCTGAACTACACAATATTGGGACAGTGGGACCATGGGACTGTCTGCTGCCTGCCCAGGGAGGGAGGAGGAGTTGTGGAGAAGAGAGCATGACCTGATGTGGTTGGAGGGGGAAGGGACCTTGAATAAGGATATACAAGGATAGAAAGTGTGAATTATTTGTTCATAATAATAAAATAAAATAAAAAATAAAAAAAAACCTTGAGTCTAATTTTCAAAAGTGGTAGGTTACTCATAAAATCTGTGCCACATTTGCAAAAATGGTTACCTTGTTAATATGGCCATTATTGGAGCTTCAGCTTTTACATCTTTGTATTGGCTGATGATCAGTTTTTCTTTTGAGAGAATTAATGGTAGTATTCACTACTATAAAAGCTATCTTGTAGATATGTAGCTTGCATTTGATACCAGATAAATTTTTTAATGTTTTCTAATTTTAGTATGTGGTATCTTTAACAATTCTGTCTCATGTCAAGTTGTGGAGTGTAACATTGACAATAAACTATAATTTATGTGTAAGGAGAAAATCTATGGAATCCCATAGATTAATAATTCAAAAATAACTAACCTATTGCTAGTAGTAGAGATTTTATTTTGGTACCATATAATATGTAGTTAGGTATATCCCACTTCATTATTTGTTGACTTCATTTAAACTTCTTTTATATATGTGTAAACATTTTAGTGAGCTACAGTATTAGGTTTCTGATCTGCTTCTTTAAATGATTAGGTTTTTGATGTGGGATGCCTTTCTTTATGCTGTGAATTACCATTGGATAATAAAGGAACTGTTTTGGCTTATGGCAAGGGATCTTAAAAGAAGCTGAGAAATAGCAGCACAGATAAAAGGGTAGGGGACTGAGTTAGACAAAGACCCTTAAGGTAGCAAGGGAAAGAACAGAATGATGCTCTGAGAAAAGGTACCAGGCCACATGGCTAAACAAGATCAGAATAATAAGTTAAGATGTAAGAGATAGCTCAAGCATCATGTACTTAATATAAGACTTTGTGTGATTATTTGACCAAGCAACTGTGGGTGGTTTATTTGGGACTGCTGGTCAAGATCTTGGGGCTAGTCTAGGACAGAAACTAATTAAAATATGTATGTTTTTCTGCTTCAGACACTCTTAAATGAGGTTGGGTACAGTATGGTCTTTGAGTCAACATTGTTGCACATGCTACCACTGATGTAGTAATGTTTTGTATCTCAGATTTTCTAGGAAAAACTGTATTTACTCATAATTTATACAGACCTTCACACCTCCATTTCAATTTGAGACAAGAATTTCTTTGAAACAAAGTTGGTTCTCTTATGATATAAATACTTTTTTGATAAAGTGTCTAGTAGAAGGCTTTGTATAAAACTATGCAGCATTTTTATGCAGATGAAACATTAGGGGGGTGGTGAATTTCACTTGGCTTTTTCAAACTCTTGTGCCTGATATAGCCACAAGGAATTCTTTGTTAGAATTTTAAGTATTAAATTAATTCTCTTATTTTTCAACTTGCTCCTAAATCAGTATTTCCAATTGAGCAGACTTACCACTGCAGTGATCTTCATCTGAGTTGTCCCCGCAATCATTAATCCCATTGCACATTTTCTCAAATTGCAGGCAGATTCTATCATTTCTGCATCTGTGAGGCCTCGTGGGTGGGCAAAGAAATTTTACTGAAAGAACAATAACAGAGAAAATAACACAGTGTCTCTTTCAGGTGCATTGTTTTATTAATAATATACTTTGCTTCTAAATCAAATAATAGGGCTTTTGTCTTGAGCTGGAAAATGGCTAAACTTGGATATAGAAAAAAATATAGAACATTTTTCTTCTAGTTACTAATTAAGGAAAAATACAAAAATAAATGTTGTAAATAAGGTAAGGAAGAAAGTAAGCTTTGTAATCTAATTTATAGTTCTGATCTCACTGGATATATGGTAGGATAAAGTATAAGCCTTCAGGCTAGGTTCTGTGTTTAAACACATATTTGGAAATATGCCCAAAATTTATGAGGCAATTTTAGTTATTCATTTTCGTGTGGGATTATGAAAGTCAGGAAATTTTATCTATTCTACTTTTCAATATTCTGTCTCTAAATTAGAAGTAATTTTTAAATATTACATGTTAGATGTATGCTGTGATCTGTCCTTGGTGCTGAAATTTTTCCTACTAAATTTTTTCTGTAGTTGTTCTCATTTATACTGATTTACCTGTGCTTAATGCTAAAGCATTCCAATTTCTACTTGTCTGGAAGTTATGCATTAAGACTTGGGCTATGGTTATTATCATGGTTTTGTTACTGGCATATCATATCCAGAAAACGAAAATTATTCTAACAACTTTTACCAATTTATAACTCCAAGTAGTTATGACACACTGTAGATACTGTCCCCAAACTTGTCATTTTTAAAATCCTTAACAGTTACTACTAAAATGTCTCAATTTTTAAAATTTCCTATAAGGCCATATATTAAATACTCTCAGATACATTTGCCATGCACAAAGAAATTATTAATCTACAATATTCTTATTTCCTCTAGAATTATCTATTACTTTCCTTGTATGATGTAAAATACTTTGCATTTAAGAATACACATTTTATTATCCTGTCCATATCATGTCTACAGCTTAAAGTCTTATCTTTATAACAGTGTATCCATATACATCATGTTGGTTTGTGGACACATGTGACTCTCTTACAAGGTTTTGACTTAATAAAATCATGCTATTTTCCAAAGACACTTTCTCCTTTTCCAATCTGCTATGAATATCCCTTTTTTATTTAAGCTTCCTGTTGTTTCAGGTTTGAAAATATTGTACCTACCTAACACTCTCCAGAATTTATTTGGTAAATTTGTTACATTAAAAGAAGACTAAAATCAAATGTGGTACCTAGTTTCAGGTATCATGTAAGGCTGGAGAAAGCTAATCTTTGAAGCCATAGAATACTAACAAAAATCCCTTGTGCCAGAGGAAAGGATAGAGCTTCATGAGATACTGGTCAGGGAGACTCCAAAGGAAGAAGCTACTTTTTATTGTTTTTGGTTGTCCAATACAACTAGGTGACAAAATCTTGTTACTAAGACTCATTAAATTTTTATATGAAAGAACACTAAAATATAGGATGTTCTACAGGAAGTAAAATATTACATCTAGTAAGAAAGCTCATGCAGAATCTTGTTAAGACAACAGGTATGACTCTAGGGCAAGCTGCATTATCACAGAAAGATAGACTCTGAACTGTCTCCAGAGCAAACTCAGAGGTGAGGAAACCTCAGCTCCTGGGCTGCCCACACAGAGAATCTTTCTCCAGGGGCCAGGGTCACACCCTGGGTCCTAATCTCAGATGCTTCCCTAGCTGACTGGCCCTTTGCTAAAATTGGGAGCATCCTTCCCTGGCAATTTCTAGCAGAAGAAACCTCCTTCAGCTGGGCCCAGCTTCATGAGCAAACTGCTTCATCATATACAAGCAGACAGACAACATTGAAAAGCAGACTGTTTTCCAGAGCAGAGTCAGAAACTATTCAGACCCCCTGTTCAGAGCAGGCCAGATACATGCAAGCCCTCTAGCCACAACTGACTAAGAGTTGACTAAGTGTGAACAACTGAAGCAATGGGTGGACACCAGTGCAAGAATACATATAACAATATAAAGAACAACAAGGTACCACCAGAAAAACCTGGAGATTCTACAAAAGCAAGACCTGAACAGAGTAATGAAGAGAAAAGAAATGGAACAACCTCAAAAACAATTTTATGAATATTAGAGAAGCCTTAAAAGAGGATTTAAAAAATTCTTTTAAAGAGCTAAAAAAAATTCAAACAAAAAATCGGAAGAGATGAACAAATCCTTGAAGGAAAACAGAGAAAACCAAGAAAAGGAAAACCAACAAATGAAAAAAACATTTCAGGAACTAAAAATTGAACTGGAAGCAATAAAAACGGCACAAAGTGAGTCAAAGGTGGAAATAGAACATCTGAAGAAAAGAGCTAGAACTACAGATACAAGTATAACCAACAGAATTCAAGAGTGGGAAGAAAGAATTTGTGGAGTAGAAGACTCATTAGTGAGAATAGATACATCAGTCAAAAAATAAAAAATAAAAAAGCAAAAAGGCCATACCACAAAATGTTCAGGAAATTTGGGACTCCATGGAAAGACCTAACCTGAGAATAATAGGAAGAGAAGAAGGAAAAGAATTCCTGCTCAAAGGCATAGATAATGTATTCAATAAAATCATAGAAGAAAACTTTCCCAAACTAAAGAAGAAAATGCCTATAAAGTTACAAAAAGCTTACAGTATACCAAATAGATTAGATTCTCAAATATGTCTGCCTACCACATAATAATCAAGATACAAAACAAACAGAACAAAGAAAAAATTTTAAGAGCATCAAAAGAAAAAGGCAACTTACCTATAAAGGCAGACCCATCACAATAACTCCTGATTTTTCAGTGAAAACAGTGAAAGCAGGAAGGTCCTGGGCAGACATTTTACAGACACTAAAAGTGTATGGATGCCAACTTAGAGTACTGTACCCAGCAAAACTGTAAATCAACATAAATGGAGTAAACAAGATATTTCACCACATTACCAGATTTAAACAATACCTAACCACAAACCCTGCCCTGCAAAAAGCCCTAGAGGGAAAACTCCAACATAAGGAAAGCAGAAACAACATGTAACCACAGACAATTGATAAGCCCACAGAAGGACTCCCACCAGAAAAAAAAAGGAAATACAAGCTATTACCAAAAATTGTTGAAAATATTGATTATTGGTCATTAATATCCCTTAATATCAATGGACTCAATTCATCTATGAAAAGACACACCCTAACACGATGAATATAAAAACAGAAACCATCTTTCTGCTGCATATAAGAAATGCACCTCAACTTCTAAAAAGACACAGGCTAAGAGTAAAGCTTTAGAAAAAAATTTTTCAGTCAAATGGCCCTAAGAAACAAGCTGGTGCAAACATTCTAATATCTAACAAAATAAACTTTTAAATAAATCAATAAAAGAGACCAGAAAGGTCACTACTTATTCATCTCAGGAGATATTCACCAAGATGAAATCTCAATCCTGAATATCTATGCCCTCAACACAGGTCACCTACATATGTAAAAGGAACATTTCTAAAGGTTAAACCCATCTCAAACCTCACACACTAATAGTGGGAGACATAATACCCCACTTTGACCCTTGGATAGGTCAACAAGAAAGAAACTCCACAGAGAAATAAGGGATCTAGTAGAAGTTGTGACTCAAATGGACTTAGTAGATATTTACCAAAACCTCCATCCAAACAAAAAGAAATATACATATTTCTCAGCACCTCATGGAACTTTCTCTAAAACTGACCACATACTAGGTCATAAAGCAAATATCAACAGGTACAAAAAAAATGTGTATAACACCTTGTACCAATTCAGATAACCAGGGTCTAAATTTAGAGTTCAACTACAACAAGAATCACAGAAAACCTACCAACTCATGGAAGGTAAACATCGCTCAACTGAACTAACTCTGGGTCAAGGAAGAAATTAAGAAAGAAATCAAAGACTTCCGAGAATTTAACAAAAATGAATTCACAACATACCCCAATTTATGAGATACAATGAAAGTAGTCTTAGGGGAAAATTCTTAGCACTACATGCTTAGATGAAAAGACTAGAGAAATCCCACACAAGAGAACTATCAGCACAACTGATAACTCTATAACAAGTAGAAGCAAACTCACCTAGAAGGAATAAATGGCAGGAAATAATAAAATTTAGAGCAGAAATCAACACAATTGAAACAAAAAAAAATACAAAAAATTAATGAATCAAAGATTTGGTTCTTTGAAAAAGTTAACAAGATAGATAAGCCTTTATCCATACTAACATAAAGCAGAGAGAGAGTATCCAAATCAACAAAATCTGAAACAAAAAGGGGGACATAACAATAATTCCCCTGAAAATCCAGAGAATTATCAGGTCATACTTTGAAAATCTATACTCCACAAAAATGGAGAACCTAGAAGAAATGGACAGTTTTCTGGACAGGTACCATTTACTAAAATTAAATCAAGACCAGATTAAAGACCTAAACACTCCTATACAACCAAAGGAAATAGAAGCTGTCATTAAAAGTCTCTCAAATAAAAAAAGACCAGGCCCAGATCATTTCACTGCAGAGTTCTACCAGAAAAGCTAATACCAATACTCCTCAAAATGTTCCATATAGTAGAAAATGAAGGATTATTGCTAAACTCTTTTTATGTGACACAATAACCCTGATAACCAATACACTCAAAGAGGCAACAAAGAAAGAGAATTACAGACCATGTTCTCTCATGAACATTGATGAAAAATTCTCAACAAAATTCTGGCAAACCATATACAACAACATATAAGAAAACAATCCACCACGATTTAGTAGGCTTCATCACAGAAATGCAGGGATGGCTCAACATAAGGAAAACTGTAAATGTCATTCACCATATAAACAAATTGAAGGAAAAAAACCATATGATCATTTCTTTAGACGCTAAAAAGCATTCGACAAAATTCAACATGCCTTTATGATAAAAGTCCTG
The DNA here is from genome assembly GCA_004025045.1 of Sigmodon hispidus. NCBI lineage: Eukaryota > Metazoa > Chordata > Mammalia > Rodentia > Cricetidae > Sigmodon > Sigmodon hispidus. The sequence goes on from PVIH01000591.1 coordinate 283,812, forward strand.
GAGAGATCAGGAATAAAGGGAAAATGTCAAATATAATAAGGGCAATTTACAAAAACCCAATGGTCAACATCAAACTTAATGGAGAAAAACTCAAAGCAATCCCACTAAAGTCAGGAACTAGACAAGGTTGTCCTCTCGCCCCTTATCTATTCAATATAGTTCCCAAAGTTTTAGCTAAAGAAATAAAAGAACAAAAGGAAATTAAGGGGATACAAATTGGAAAGAAAGAGGTTAAAATACCTCTATTTGCAGATGACATAATTGTATACGTGAGTGACCCACAAAATTCTACCAGGGAACTTCTACAGCTGATTAACACCTTCAGCAATGTAGCAGGATACAAGATTAACTAAAAAAAAATCAGGATCCCTCTTATAAAGTAAAAATAAAAGGGCTGATAATGAGATAAGAGAAATATAACCTTTTTTAATAGTTGCAAATAGCAATAAATACCTTGGTGTAAGTATAACCTAAGAAGTATCAGATACGTTTGACAAAAATTATAAATCTCTGAAGAAAGAAATTGAAGAGGATTTAAGAAAATGGAAAGATCTCCCATGTTCCTTAATAGGTAGGATCAACATAGTGAAAATGGCGATCTTACCAAAAGCAATCTACAGATTCAATGCAACTCTCATCAAAATTCCAACACAAATTTTTACAGACCTTGAAAGAACAATACTCAATTTTATTTGGAATAACAAGAAAGCCAGAACTGTCAAAACAATTTTTCTCAAAAAAAGAACCCCATGAGGCATCACTATGCCCAACTTCAAATTATACTACAGAGCCACAGTAATAAAAACAGCTAGGTACTGACACAAAAACAGACTTGTAGATCAATGGAATTGAATTGAAGACCCAGACATTAACCCACACACCTATGAACACTTGATTTTTGACAAACAGGTCAAAAATATTCAATGGAAAAAAGATAGTATACTCAACAAATGGTGTTGGCATAACTGGATGGCAGTGTGTACAAAATAGGAAAATAGATCCAAACCTACCACTTTGCAAAAAACTTAAACCCAAGTGGATCAAAGATCTCAACATAAACTCAACTACACTGAACTTGATAGAAAACAAAGTGGGAAATACCCTTCAATGCATTGGCACTGATGACCACTTCCTAAATATAACACCAGTAGCACAGACACTAAGAACAGTAATCAATAAGTGGGACCTTCTGAAAATGAGAAGCTTCTGTAAGTTTATGGTCACAGTCAATAAGATAAATCTACAGCCTACAGAATGGGAAAAGATTTTTTACCAACCCTGAAAGTGGCAAAGGATTGATCTCTAAAATATATAGGGAATTCAAGAAACTAGAGCCCCAAACTCTTAATAACCCAAATAAAAATGGTGTCAGATCTAAAAAGAGAATTCTCTCCAGAATTAAAAATAGCTGAAAGGCACAAGAAAAAGTTCTCAACATCTTTAGCCATCAGAGAAATGCAAATCAAAACAACTTTGAGATACCACCTGACACCTGTCAGAATGGCCCAGATTAAAAGCACAGATGACAGCTAATGCTGGAGAGGATGCAAATCAAGAGGAGCACTACTCCATTGATGGTAGGAGCGTAAACTTGTTCACCTACTATGAAATGCAGTATGGCAGTTTCTCAGAAGACTGGGAATCAGTCTCCCCAAGGATCCAACAATACCACTTCTGGGTATATACCCTAAAGATGCACAGTCATACTCCAAACGTATTAGCTCAACTATGTTCATAGCAGCATTATTTGTAATAGCAAGAACCTGGAAACAACCTAGATGTCCCTCAACTGAAGAATGGATTAACAAACTATGATACATCTACACAATGGAGTACTACTCAGCAGTAAGAAAAAATGATATCCTAAAATTTTCAGGTAAATGGATGGACTTGGAGAATATCCTCCTGAGCGAGGTATCACAAAATCAGAAAGATAAGCAGGGGATATACTCACTCATTAGTGGTCTCTAAACAGACAAACAAACAAGAAAAAAACAAAGTATGCCCAAGCTGCAAACCACAACCACTGAACAGCTTGGGATCAGAAACACCCTGGACTGATTCCTTGGATCCCACTCCCCTTAGAGGAACACCTGACTCACTCTTTAGGTCAGGGGAGAAAGCTGGATCTGCCAGGAATGGAGACTAAACTAAGCAATATTGGGTGAGTGGGACCAGGGGACTGTCTGCTGCCTGCCCAGGGAGGGGATGGGGAGTTGTGGAAAAGAAAGAATGACCTGATGTGGCATGAGGGGGAAGGGACCTTGAATAAGGATATACAAGAATAGAAAGTATGACCATTAAATACCTTGCAGTAACTATAACCAAGGAAATAACAGATCTTTTTATATAACTTTAAATCGCTGAAGAAAGAAATTGAAGAGAATATCAAAAAATGGAAAGATCACCCATATTCCTGCATAGGTAGAATCAACATAGTGAAAATGGCAATTCTACCAAAAGCAACCTACAGATTCAATGCAATTCCCATCAAAATCACAGGACAATTATTTACAAATCTGGAAAAAACAATATTCAATTTCATTTGGAATAGTAGGAAAGCCAGGATTGCAAATCAATTTTGCTCAACAAAAGAACCAATGCATTGGCACAGGCGAATACTTCCTAAATATAACACCAGTAGCACATACATTAAAAATAATAATCAGTGAGTGTGACCTCCTGAAACTGAGAAGAATCTGTAAAGCCAAGGACACAGTCAGTAAGGCAAAACAGTAGCCTACAGAATGGAAAAAATTTTCACCAATCTTTCAAGTGACAGAGGACTGATCTCTAAAATATATAGAGCACTCAAGAAACTAGAGTCCAAAGAACTAAATAACCCAATTAAAAATGGAGTTCAGAATTGAAAAGGGTATTTTCAGTAGAAAAATTACAAATGGCTGAAAGCCACTTGAAAAAGTGTTCAATATCTTTAGCCATCTGAGAAATGCAAATCAAAACCACTTTGACATATAACCTGACACCTGTCAGAATGGCTAAGATTAAAGACACAAATGACAACCTATGCGGGAGAGAATGGGGAGCAAACTTCTCCATTGCTGGTGGGAGTGTAACCTTGTTCAGCCACTCTGGAATACAGTATGGTGGTTTCTCTGAAAACTGGGAATCAATCACCCAAGGATCCAGCAATACCACTTTTGGGCATATACTATAAACATGCACATTTGCACCTCAAAAGCATTAGCTCAACTATGTCCATTACAGCATTATTCATAATAGCAAAAACCTGGAAACAACCTAGATGCCCCTCAACTGAAGAATGGCTTAACAAATTGTGGTACATCTACACAATGGAGTACTACTCAGTAGTAAGAAAAAATGATATCCTAAAATTCAGAGGCAAGTGGATGGATTTGGAGAATATCCTCCTGAGCAAGGTATCACAAACCCAGAAAGATAAGCAGGGGATATACTCACTCATTAGTGGACTTTAAACAGAAAGAAAACATGTCATACTGCAAACCACAACCACTGAAGAGCTTGGGAACTGAACCACTTTGGACCAGCACCTTGGAGGCTATTCCCTCCAGAGGAACACCTCATCCAGTCTTGATATTAGGATGAGGATATAGACTTGCATGAACTAAATCACTTTGGGTTCTTGAGACCTCTTGCCCTTGCTGTGGAGGAGATAAGGAGATGGGGAGAAGAGAGAGTGACTTTAAGTGACTGGAGGGGGAAGGGAGTTTGAAAAAAATGAGACTTTATTAAAAAATAAATCAAAAATTAAAAAAAGACATCAGATACGCTAAATGCTGGTAAATCATTTTTTTTCTGCATGGAAAATATTTAAGATTAGAAAGTAAATAGATGAATAGCTTCAGAAAACTTCTGATACTGATCAGATTCCCTAGGCTTCTTCCTTCAGGGATATGTAAGCAGTAAAGACTGTGGAAAGAGACTCTCTGAGAAGATAACTTTACCAGAAAGAGCTCTAAATAACCAAAACACCTAGAAAAGACAGAGACTATCCCAAATACTTGAACACTCTCAGAAAAGTCATACTGCATAAAAGAAATAGAAAAAAAGCAAATGAGCTAGAAAAAGTAGAGTCCAGATGAACTTCCTGAATGAAGTTCACACAAATTAGAATATCTGGGATGGATACTTTTGAATTTGCCAAGCTGACAGCAAATCATGCTGTGAGTTCCAGGTTTTTTAGTATTTGTATTATCCATTGTTGAGTTGGGCTTTGGTAATGTAATTGTCTTTGAGTTCTTTCTGCTCTTATAAGTAACCCCTTACCCATTCCCTTGTGAACTTAATAAAACTTAATAGCTCTCTAAGTTAGACTTGGTGTTCTTACTTTATTTCTGTTGTTTTTTCCCTATAAAGAGTGAGTAGACTGTTAATGTCTCCCCAGGAACAGTGTCGCACAGGGAATCCATGCTTAGCACCATAAACCTCAACAAAAACTCATGAGAGGTTTATAAGTTAGCTCAACTGACTTATTGCCTACCTTCTTTCCAAATATATATATTTATGCCTATCACAAAAATCTGTGCTCAACCTTAATCAGAGAAGCTTTTCTTTCTAATAAATGACAGTGGATGCCAAGATTCATACCCACACAAAGTTTAAAGCATAAGTGATCGATAAGTGCTCAGCTTAAACAAGACACTTATATTATTCGCTCTAGAGCTCATGTAACATTAAAACAGAAGAAAAAATGTATGAGCCAGAAGATATGAGTAATGGATGTAAAATTCCACCTTCTAGATAACACACAGCCATTATAATCATAAACTTATAGCAGTAATAGATACCTTCATTGGATCTAGACAAAAAGAATTAGGTCACTAGTCAAGCATAATTAGAGCATTGGCTCAGATGGCTCCACCCTTCACCACTGAATTATTTGCTACTGTCATTTTAATGAAGAAGGGAATTGAATAACTTTTCTTATGTGCCATTGGTAACTCTCCCAGGCTCCAGTAGAGAGTTTCCAGCCAGTGATCACACAGATTGTGCTGGTTAAACTAAATGGATCATAAAATTAAACCAAATGTCACAGATCTGGGAAAGAGATGAGTAAGGAAGATAGGAGGTTAATAACATGAGGTGAAATAAGAGAAGGTAGGAAATGAGCTGTTGGTTCTTATGTGAATGCATTGTGTAAGTCATTACAAATATACTTGCCTCTACACATGAGCTAACAACTAATTTAAGATCCTTAATGAACTAAGACTGCTTAGGTGACTAAGAACCAGAAATTATGTAGACCAGAGAGCAAGAGAGACCTAGGATAAAATCAATTAATAGTATCCATATACATGTATATATATTATATGTAGTATATATATACTTCTAATGATTGTCTCCTATAATCATAGATCTTACATAATGTCTTATTCTGTCATTATCAGAGAAGCTTCTAACTTAAGCACACAGGAATAATTATAAAGACCAACAACCAGAGGGTAGAGAGAAAAATAGAAAGGAGAAAACAGAAAGAGAGAGAGAATGCTTAGAACACACAGTTCTAAATGGGACATATCAAATAAATTCCTTACCTCTGACCTCAGGGAAACTGAGAAAGAAGAAGTGGAAAGTATAAGAGCCAGAGGTGATGGAGGACACCAAGAGAAAGAGGCCTTCTAAATTATCTAAGCAAAGCCCATATAAATTTACAGAGACTGAAGCAGCAAGCATGAAGCCTATCTATGTCTGCACCAGGTTCTCTGTGGATTTATTATAGCTTTAGGTCTAGTATTTTTATCGGATTCCTAAGTGTGTTAATTAGTAACTTACTTAATTATAATTTTTGCTTCCATTATTATCAAATCTATCAATAATTTGCTAAAACATATATTTGTCACCATAATCAAAGCAATTACCTAGCATACCTCAGTATTGTTTATGAGTGTTACCACTCCTTAGGCATCTCCATCTACATCTCTGTGCTGTACAGAGACATGAATGTTTCAGTTTCTCCATTAAACTGTGGTTTGCTCTGACTCTGGGTTTCTACATGTAATTCCAGTCTCCAACATTGTTTGTTTGCTTTAGCTTTATAATTTATTTATTTGTTTGTTTATTGTGGAATATATTTAACCAGGCAAAAATGATGCTATATTTGTTCATGCTGCATTTGTTTTGTCTGTTTTTGGTTTTTTTTTTTTATTTTAAAAAGCTTTTTCTATTTCTACTACTGCTTTCCCTCCTTCCCCTCCTTCCGGTCCTTTCTCAGACTCCCCTGAGCCCTCCTTTCTATCCCTTCCCCCAAAAGGGAAAGGAATGCCAAGGTGGGGTCAGTTCAGTCTGGCATATCCAGTTGAGGTAGGTCCTAGTCCCTCATCCCACTATCAAGGCTGAGTTAGGTGTTCCTCTGTAGGGAATGGGCTCCAAGATATCAGTTCATGCACCAGGCATATATTCTAATCCTACTGCTAGAGGCTACAAAAACTGCTCAAGCCATTTGACTGTTATCCACCTTATAAGACTTAGTTCCTTTCCATGAAGGTTCCATAGCAATGACAGTTGATTGTTTGTTTTTTTTGTAATTTGTTTTTGCTCCTGGTCCCAGTTATGTGCCACTTAGACCACGATGAAAATGTTACCTCACTAGTCCATGATTGAAAAAAATTTTGTTGTATATTTTATGTCTTCATAATAAAATAAATGTTTTTCTTAGTAACATAAAAGTAATTAATTCATAAACATTTTTATTTTTGTCATTTAATAAAGTAATATTAGAAAGAACTGTGAATTATTGAATGAGCACATGAGGTCTTCTCAAAAAAACTTTGCTAATTTTTAAATTATCAATTGATGTAGAAGATTCTATGGCTTAAATAGCTCCACTTAATGTTTATACTGATGGAAGACAGGAGTGTATGACATTTGGATGTGCAATAAATTTTTTTCAGCCTTACTGTACTGAATACCTTTTGAAGACCTTTCCAGCACCCAAAATGACCCAGGAGGCTGTGGCTCTGCAGTATTGTTATTTAATAGCTGGTTATTCTCTGTCCCTTCCCTTGATTTCATGGTCAAGTGGAATATAAATGGGAAGGAAAAAGTATAGTTTATTGAATATTAAGAGGTTTTGAGTTTTCTGGATATTGAGACATATCTGCTCCTGGCAGCAACAATCTACTTCAGAGAACATAATGGGCATCAGAGAAACTCCAAATGAAGCTGGCTTTTTATGGCAAAAGTTAGCCACTTGGGCAAAAAACTGTTCTTGCTTGGACTGCTAATAGAGTGATATATAAACTGAACATGTAAGACCCATAGGAAAGTGACGATTGAACTTTGCCAAAACAAGAGAAGATGGTTCTACTTCCCAGAAGAAACTGACAGACATTCAGCAGAAAACAAAGAAAAGCAACTGATAAACTTGCCAGAATAGGTAGAACAGGTCTTCAAATTTCGTGCTTCATCAAGAAATATGACAGAGACTTTAGGCATGTAAGCTGAAGATAGATGTCCCAATGTTGTAGAGAAACTTCTGTTATCTATCCAGGCAGCAAGAAGTCTCTGTCATTTTAAGAATTTTGGATGCTGGTCATGGTGACACTTCCTGTTTATTCAGATTTTATCCTTCTGGGGTTTTTGGTGGAATAGAAGACTAGATAGATATAGCTATACTTTTTCTTAGTCATGATAAAAGTTAAATTAAATATAAAACTTTAGGCTCACTAAAATAAATGATAGAGTATTTTCTTTAATTTTGCTAAATACAAATAGACTAATATTGTAACTGAAATTCCTTATTGATAATATCATTTATGTGCAATTTTACTATGTTAAAGCGAAAACCTTCCCTTTTGATTAGACAGAAAATAAGAAATGCTGTGGGATGGTCTTTCTATAGGCTACAATGTATGTTGCGATCACTGGTTAATAAGGAAGCTGTTTCGGCGCATGGAAAGACAGGTTACAGCCAGGCTTAAAATCCAAGAAAGATCAAAAGAGAAGAAAGGCAGGGATGAGGCAGATGCTGAAGGCTGCCTAGAAGTAAGATGTAATGGAACATAGGGAAAGCCACAAGACATGTGGTGATGCATGGATGAAAAGAAGTGAGTAAAACTGATATGTAAGAGCTAGATAGCAAGAAGCCTAAGCAATAGGCCAGACAGTTTGTAATTTTTTGTTTTGTTGTGGGTTTTTTTTTGTCTTGTTTTTTTTTTTTTTTTTTTTTTTTTAAAAAAAAAAAAAAAGGGTTCTGAGTTGATTATGGAAGGGCAGGTCTCATACATTAATATAATATCATGCATATATATTATATATGTATATATAATGACTCTGGTGATGTTCTGAACTCTGTTCTGTTGGAAATATGCAAAAAACCCCAAAATCCTTATCATATCATACATCAGTTTTGCCCATAGAAAATTATTTTCTAAAAGTCTTTTTCTCTCTTAAATCAATTAAAAAATAGATCTGGTTTATTGTATTTTTCTGCCAGTGTTAAAACTAGTAGTCAAATGTCCTCACACATAAAAAGGCATTATATTATTTGTCTTGAAATGTGAAACTTAAATACACACACCCATACTACACCTTCCTTCAGTCATTTAAAACATTAGTTAATTAAATTTGATGTGAATGTATTTTTCATTTAAATTAAAGCTAAAATCACCTTTCTTGAAGAGGTAAGGTTATAAAAGAAAAATAAGACAGAAGTTTATAAAAGTACAGAAAATTACTTATGTTGATGATCTTAATTTATAAAAAATTCATTGTACTTACCCTCAAAATATTACTCAAGAGTAACTTGTACATCGAGAAAGAAAAAACATTGTACATGTTTGGGGGGTGGTGTTGTTTAGAGGGGTTGTTGTTTGTTTGTTGTTCTTATTTTGCAGTTTTACAAATCTCAATAGTAAATGGCTAACATGTGATTTGTGTACATTATGCATTGATTACTAAAGTGTCTCTGCATGAAAATTTTATCTGTGATATTATAACATTTGAATATTAATATTATTTACACATACTATTAAAATTTTCACATCTTAATAGAGCCAATGATGTGAGGACAAAGATATTTAAATGTACCTCACTCAATTAAAATGTCCATTTACTTTGTGCAAATCATTCTAAACAGTACATAATCTATGTCCTGAATACTGCTGACATAACCTGTCAGGTGCTAGTACATTGCCTACAGAGTCATTAACATCATATTTTTATTATTTATAAAATAAAGTCTTTTTTAACCATATATCTCCTTGCTCCGCCTCCCTTCCCCCTCCCAGCTCCTCTTGGTCAGCCTTCAGCCGCCCTACACTCGAACCCCCATCCCTCCATCCACCCCCCACAAAAAAGGGCAAGAAGTTCCAAGGTGGGTCATCTCAGCATCTACTCCAGAAAAGTTCAATTTCCTCATCCTAATATCCAGAGTGGGTTAGGTGTTCCTCTGGAAGGAATGGGCTCGGAAGTGCCAGTCCTTGCAGAGAAACAGTCTGTTCTCTCCCCTTGTGGCTCCACAAACTGCCCATGACAAAGGACAGTTGCCTATCCTTGGAGGGCCTAGTTCTTTTTTCTGATGGTTCCCCTGTGGCTGTTCTTGATTTAGTGAGCTGACCAGAGTTCCACCCAGCCATCACCGTGAGAATTTTCCTCATAATCCCTGTGCCCTTACTCATATAGACTCTCCTCCCTCACTCTCAGCTGGACCAGGAATTCAGCCCAGTGTTATTTTGTATCCCTGTCTCTATCTGTATTCTTTGTTGGATGTAAGTTCTGTGATGGCACTTAGGGTGACTATTCATTTGATTATAGAGGAAGTCAAGTCTAGGCAACACCTACACTATTGGTTGGAGACTATCCAGGGACATAATATAAGTTCTTGGAGGTTTTCCTAGCACCTGGTCTTTTTCTAACCCTGCATGGACTTTCTCTGTTAAGATCTCCATCTCTTTTATTTTTTTTTTCTCCCTCATTGTTTTTCTCACTTAATCATCTCTTTTTCTCATGATTTGTTTTCACACTTTCTTGGTTGCAACTCCTTATGTTCCCAAGTAGCTAGGAAAATCTTCTCCATTTTTTCTTCCTTGGACAATCACTATTTGTCTCTCTTAAGTTCCTTCAGATCCCAAGCAGTTCAGGGGTTGTGGTTTGTAGAGTCATTAACTTCTAACAGCATGATCTCTTTATTGCCTGGCCAGAAGCTGTATCTGATGGTATACTATATCTACCTGACCTCAAGCATATGGCATTTGTAGATCATCTCAATACTTCACTGTTGCCCCTTAGAGTTTTATATCACAACATGAGAGCTCAGTGAGAACCACATGAGAGACCATACCACACATATCAGGGGCTTCATCTGAGTTGTCTCCACAGTCATCTTCTCCATCACAAACCCAGAAATGGAGCTTGCAAAGTGAATTATTACACAGGAACTCATCAGCTCTGCATATGCTTCCTCCTTCATTTGTAAGAAAAATGAAATAGAGAAAATTAGTATTTCCAGACAGAATGGCTCAGTACCCTCTCTTTTATTCTATTAGTTACTACCTTTTCCCTTACATTTCTGTCTCAAATCATACCAGATAGCTGATTTTCCAACACTTTTATTTAATGAAAAACTAGTTCCTAATTGTACTATTCAAAATATCTTCATATTATTGTCAACATATCATATTTTGTTTAGGGAATACCAAGAAAAAAAGAATTTTTAAAATAAGAGTAATCTTCAATTTACCACATTTTATTGACAACTTATATTATTTGTATTATTGAAGTTTATATTATTGAAAGTATCAATTTAGATTATTATGTACTGTTTGGGCAATCAAAAGCAACAACAATAACTTGCATTTTGGAATGGTCTTTGCCAAACTTTTGGTCAAATATTTAAGAGGAGATATTTCATTCCTAGAGCTGAGCTTTTTATTTGATAAAAAAGGACTTAAAAAATGAGCATTGTCCCCTGAATATATTTATTTTATGAATAAATTTATGAGGTCTTGCTTTTTAAAACACCCTTATAGCTGATTAAGACACCACATCCTTTGATAATAGGAAGTGGAGAAATTAAGTTGGTATTGACCACTAACCATGAAGCTTACTCATTAGTGGCTAGCATTAATATGTTTTTAAAAAGTTGCTAGTCACACAGCTGTAGGAGAAATTTGCCAGTAAATTCAGTCTTCTTCAATATATTCACATTAAAGTAATTATTGGTATGGAAAGTTATGCCCATGGTCATAATAATGACATGGATGCTTTAGGAGTAACCATTGATTTCTGGTTAAGTTTATTGACCATGCTACAGAAAAAAAGTGCATACATAGTACTATAAATCTGGCAGATAACATGTGGCTGGGGAGCTCAAATTTTCCAAGGGTGAAATTATTTTTTATTTCATTACACTGACATAATATTGATTGCTCTGTAACATCATTTTATTTTCTCTATACATGTAAATTAAAACAGTTCTCAGAGAAGTTTCTTTATTGAGTGGATGGCAGAAACAGAGTAAGTAAGTGAGTATGAAAGCCTCAACCATAAGTGGGACATCTATATGATAGCAACTTCCCCAATGCTCAAGGGACCATCTTGGAAGAAAGGTTAAGAATATTGTACAAATGTAAAGATAGTAAATATGAAGGTCAAATCTGGGTCTTAGTGTTACATGCCTTTACTCTTAGCACTCAGGAGGCAGAAGCAGGCAGATCTCTGTGAGTTCTGAGGCCAGCTTGGTCTACAAAGCAAGGTCCAGGACAGACAGGGATACACAGAGAAAACATGTCTCCAAAAATGAAAAGCAGGAAAATCAAACAAAACCAAAACAACAAGCACAATAAAAGAGCAGAGTCAAAAATGTCTTCTTTATATGACAAGATGGCACTTATGTACTCAGCAACTGTATTCTGTGTTTATTTGTACAAAACCTGAAAACAAACAAACAAACACTTGGGCATAGAGGTTAGAGGATCTCACAAGCCACCAGTCCCAGCATAGAGAATTTTGACATTCTGTGTTGTTTTTGTTTTGTTATTTAAATACTTGGCTTCTGGTAGTTCAACAATGCTAGAGTAGATAAACTACTCCTCTGTTTATATGGCCATCCGAAAATAAGCTTAATGAGCTGTAAAGAAAGAGAAGAAGAGGCAGAACAGGAAAGAAGAAAAGGCAGAAGAAGATGGAAAGGATAAAAACATGCAGATGTAAATAGGTGGTAGATCCAGGAGGAGTTAGAGGGAGAGGTCAAATGTGAATTTTTTAAAAAATCATTTTCTTATAAAATTATGTAAGAAACTATTAATTTTTTATTTAACTTGTACTTCAATTAAACATAGAAAAGGAATCAATTATTCTTAACTTCCTCCAACCTTCAAATACCACTCATTTTCTCTAAAATTTTATAGTACAGTTAAGATATTTTTTGCAACATAAACATTAGTTTTATAAAGATGAAGGTAATTTGTCCATGTTTTTCATTATTTTTCTTATAAAATTTGTGCAATCAGGCATTGTTTTGTTTGTATAATGTTTTCATTCAAGATAAAATTATTTCAGATAGAAATCTTTTAGTATAGAACATTTTTGTGTCAATATTACATGCAAAAAACACAATGAGTTAATAAATTTGGGTTTTGTGTATGGGAAGATAAGAAACAATCCATATTTCTGTGGTTAGTGGGGACCGTGGGTTTCTGTGCTTCTCTGGATAACCTATGAATTTTAAATATTAATATCTTCATCTATGACAAAAGCATAATAAAATAACTTATAAGCCTATACTTATAAGTACTATCTAGTAAAAATGTACAGAGTGACAAATTCAGAATTAAGATAAATAAATATGATTATTTTTCTAATAGGAGTGCCTATAATTTTTATGCCTGTTGTGAATTATAAAGCAAGTTCTTTTTATGATTGGATCTTGATAGATTTCATATAATGGACTCTAAAAACAACCACCGTATATGATCAATTGTAAACATGCTTAGAAGATGATTGTTACTGATCAAGTATGCAGAAAGCTGAGTGGCACTTAAAGCAGGGGTTTAGAATATCTGCAAAATTTCAAAAGTCAAGTGCTCCTGCTTACTTCGCCATCATTTAGAACCACAGAAGTGTAAGACACGCAGAAGGGCAAGTGCTCAATGAATCAAAGAGTTGACTGGTTGACATTCAGAGTGTAAATATTCAAACTTATACACAGTTTCCTAAAATACTACAATATTTATAGTGTCTGCAATACTTAGCTCTGCATTGCTTCAATCTAAAAGTAATCTCAATTACCAAAACACATATAATGTAATATTTACAAAAATTTACTTTTTTCTCTGAACAATCCATATAAAATACATGTGACCTTTACTTTTAAAAGCTATCTAAACAATTTGTGTAGTCAGGTATGCCTTAATTCCAGCACTCAAAAGACTGAGCTCTAGGTCTTTTTTCTGAGGGACACTTAAGTGATATAGCTACCTAGATGTGTTTCCAAAGGAAGAAGAACGGTTTATACCCAAAAGACTACTGGGCACATCATTGTTCTGTTTTATTTATAATAGATATATAGATTTAATTTATATTATATCAGTAAGATAATGGTTTTAGTGAGAATCTTCTAACAACTTCAGACTGTACCATGAAGATTTTGTATTTCAAACATTGCATCATAGGATTCTTGGCATCCTGGGTCCATTACAATGCTTAATTCTCAAATGGTATCAGGAACACAGATGCAACAGAATTTTGGAAATTTTAAAAAATTGCCTAGATTGATATTCCAGTTCCCTAGGTATATTAGTGATTAACCAGATGATTAATACCAAAATAGAAGGTATAATACAAGGTTTAGCAATATATATCTGAACTATAGCTGCGCTGCTTACAGCTCCACACAGCTTCACAAGAAAACTGGTCAAGAGAATCACACAGAAAGCAACCATTGAGAGGTCTCATCTTGTTTTGGGTTGAGAGAAGTTTTAATATGTGATAATATTTTACAAAGCACAGAAATCATTTACATATTTTAAGCTTGTGTTTGCTAAAAGAATATTGTAAATCTTTTATTTCTCTTTATAAATTTTAGATCAAGTAGAACAAAGAATGAAAGTTCAAACCACAATAAACCTCAGGTTCTTTAGGAACATATATTCTATCCTTTAAAATAAAAATGTTAGCATTAATTCTATCAGATTTGACACATTATATTTCAAATTTTTGCTTATTTACTTCAAGGTATTAAAGAATGGAGCTAAAAATAGCTAAAATAATTTTTCATAAATACTATTATTTGCACATTATGATATTATCTATTACTTCCATTCTCTCATCACTATTGCCACCACCACCCTACCTCTGCCACAGTTCTCTTCATCACTTCCATCCACACAGTCATAAATTCCATCGCATAGCCATCGAATTGGAATACAGTATGCTTTATTTTTGCATTGGAACTGATCTTCCTTACATTCTATTACACAATCCATCTGTTAAAACAAAATGAAAGAACAGCAATCTTTGTTAACTTTGATTGAATCACAGACAGTATAAGCATAATATTCACAATAGGTATTTGACATAGGGTAAAATTAATTTTATTTTGTCTTAATGAACATGACCTCTACAAGTAATAATGTGATTTATGATTCAGATAGAATGAAGGTTCTTCTATTTGCTATAGAAATTATATTTCTATATAAAATGCAGCTACATAAAATTTGAGACAGTTTTGATAGTCAAAATTCTGCTTATTTTTTATTGCATTTTCTGTTTCAACCCCAGTCCATGCAATTCAAAACTTTAATTAAATGATAGCTTACCTCATCTGAACCATCAGGACAGTCAAGTTCTCCATTACATTTCAAAGATGCTGACAGACATCCTCCACTGGCACACATGTATTCACTTGATGAGCAAGCAGGAAAGGCTAAACAATTATAAAACTGAAGTTTAGATATATCAAAAAAGAATAACATATTTAGAAGGTAAAGTATATAAGAACATATGCAAATACAAATTCATGGGCAGACTAAGACTAGATAAAGATATTTAAAAATGTTCAACAACTACGATTAAGAACCATTTATTGCTACTTACACTATTAATTTGTTGTAGGAAGGATATTTTAAAGAGATAATTGGCAGTGAAGTAAAGATTTAATATAATAGAATAAATAAAAATAAAAATCATTGAAATCTTATTCCACTGAACACAAGGATAATGAGTTTGTCAAATTTTAAATTATTTCAAAAAAAGTCTACTTTCAAAACTGCAAAAACATCAGGTTGTCATGAGAAAAAATATATGGCATAAAACAAAAAGTGAAAATTTCAGCATGAGATCTAGTGATACCCATTTGAACATTTTGTCTTCAGACATAAAGATAGCACTTGTATATTATAATTAACCAATCGCACAGAATTTACAGTACTTTTTTCTTCTTTCTTCACAATTTTTTAATTTTGATTTTTTTTGAGACAGAGCTTCTCTGTGTAGCTCCGGCTGTCCTGCAACATACCATATTGAGCAGGCTAGCCTCAAATTTAGAGCTTTGCTGGCCTTTGACTCCCAAGTTCTGGGATAAAAGGTGTGCACCACCACTGTCCAGCATATTTTTTTCTTAAGCAAAGTTATCAAATGAATAAATTACTTCCATATCCCAGTTTTAATTAATTATCAAATAATTTAAGTTAACTGCCATTTGCCTATGGGTTTTGATACTAAGGCTTTTATTGAGACTTCTACTGTCTGACCTTATATTTGGTAATGATGTATCCTAAATTACTTTACAATCACTCTGAGGTCAGATTGCTTAGGCAAAGGTGAAAAGGCTCCCTTGAGTTATAATTCTTTCATAAAACAGTTTTGCCTAAAGAATCTGATAGGTACAATGGCTAAAATACATCTAGAGCCAAAAAAGATGTTTTCCTATAGAAATATGGATCATAGGTTGAGCAGAGTTTGTGGCAGTCAGTAAGTAAGCTGTTTCTTGTCTATGCTTTGTGCTTATACATAGTTGAGAGTATGATCTTTTAAACTTGTTTTTCCATATGACAATTAAATTCAAACATCTTGATAACCATTAAGCTTAATGAGCATATTTTAGAACCATTTTCAAAAAGTAGAAATATATGAACCAAATTAGCTTTTATGCCCTCTATGACATTCTAATTCCCATTGGACTTTGTCTGTGACACAATCTAAAAAAATGCATGTGCTTCTCAGCTGACCCATCCCACTGCTGCCATCTGCTTCAAAACCAACCTTATATCACTAAAAACGTGATAATTAGTAAAAAACAAATTTTGTTTTGTAATACAAAAGACCAATTCCAAGACTGCCTCTTGGATCCCATACATAAATAGTGATTTTTATCTGCCAAAATGACTTTGAAAAATAGTAAGAGCACAGAAAGCACTTATTCACAGGTACTCTAATTGTCCACTAAAAGCTGGTACATTATGAGCCTGCACCACAGTTTTCTGAACAAAATGCCTTGGTTTAAATTCTTTCAAGTTTAAACCTTTGGCCCTTCTACTACCCTTTTACCTGGTTCACAGTTTTTCTCGTCTTCTCCATATTTACAGTCCTCATGCCCATCACACTTCCATTTTGCTGAGAGGCATTGACCATTGGAACACTGGAACTGATCTTTGGAACAACTTGTTTCACAATTTTTCTGCCAAGTATAGCAGAGACAAATTAATTAGTAAAAAAAAAATCTAAAAAGCCAAAAGACAACAGAAAATGTTTATAAAAGTTTAAAAGGCTCAAGAACTTCGTAAGACAAAGCATATGTTCATTGCTGGCCCATGAGTATGACAGAGTGATAAAAATTTCCACTCTTCTTTGTAAGCAGTTTTATTTATCAATTTCTAAAAGAATTATTTTTAAATTAAAATATAATTTCATCATTTCTTCCCTTCTCTTTTATCCCTTCAATTTCTCCCTCTGTTACTCCTAAATTTATGGCATCCTTTGCTTTAATGGTTCTTGTACTCCCCTGGATATCTGAACATCTGCAGATACATTTACTTATAAATATGCACATGAGGAAATTATTTTTAAAAAAGATAACTAGACTTTTGAAATACAATAAAGAGACATTTGTCCTTTGTTGAATAATATTTATAAGACTGAAATATTTTTATCAAAATGACTTAGTATTGCTTGTGTTCAAAGAAAAATTCCATTTTCTTGTTTTTTTTTTTATACTGATGTCAGTACAACTTAGCAAAGTGTCTTTCTATTATCTCCAACAAAAATTGGCATCAATCACCCAGATTTGAAAACCCTGCACTTAAATACAAATTCAAATTATTGGGATATTAACCATTCAAGAAAGAGGCCAACAATCTAACAGCTACTGTGTAGCTCCAGAGCTCATGTCATCTCACTTGAAGAAAATGAGGAAGAGACTGAAAAATAAGATCCTCAACAATAGCAATTTTGACTTCCAGTGATTGACAGTGTAATGCTTCAATAGAATACTTCTGTGAACACAATAAATGTACATTATTTTCTATTATTACCTTAATTTTGATATTTAAATATACTTTAATTAAATTTTTCCTCACTCTAAGTTCTTCCATATCTTCTTCATCTTGCAACCAACCCAACTTTAAATTAAGCATGTGCTGGATTTTTGTATCCTATTAGATATGGTGGGACACTTTGCACAGCCCTGATGCAGTGGGGAGGCTTTGGAACTGCCTCAACTGAATGGACCAGGCTCTGCTTACTCCTCATAATAGGCTTACCTTTGAGGAGAAGGGGGTGGGATTAGTTCAGAGGAAAGACTGGGAGCAGCAGGAGGAGTGATAGAGGGGAATCTGTGGTTAATATGTAAAATTAATAAAAAAAAATCTTAAAGAAAAAATAAAGTTAAGAAACCAAAAGCCAATAAAATAAAACTGTCATAACTACAGCATTACTTCCCCCAAAACAAAAAAAAAATCCCCACCAAATTGTTATCAAATAAACACACACACATACATATACACACACATGCATACACTGTGGAATTCATTATTTGTTCGTCAAATACTCCTAAACATGAGATGTAACCTGATAACCTGTAGTAAATGACATACAGTGTTACTCTACTAAAGAAGGCTGATTTTTTTTCTCCTAGAAATTATGATACTTAGGTTATAATCCTTGACCCCAGTGATTGGTTTTCATTCCTTTACTTATTTTTGCTACAACAAAAATAAAATATAGAAAGATGAAACAAAAACTATCACATAGAAGTTGTAAAAGATGATAGTCTGTGCTGGAGAGGGTGCAGAGCAAGGGAAACACTCCTTCATTGTTGGTGGGAGCATAGGCTTGTTCAGCCATTCCGGAATGCAGTATGGCGGTTTTTCAGAAAACTGGGAATTCATCTCCCCAAGGATCCAGCAATACCACTCCTGGGCATATATCCTAAAGACGCACAGTCACACTCTAAAGGCATTAGTCCAACTATGTTCATAGCAGCACTATTTGTAATAGAAAGAATCTGGAAACAGCCTAGATGTCCCTCAACTGAAGAATGGATTAACAAACTGTGGTACATCTACACAAGGGAGTACTACTCGGCAGTAAGAAAAAATTATATCCTAAAATTTGCAGGCAAATGGATGGATTTGGAGAATATCCTCCTGAGCGAAGTATCACAAACCCAGAAAGATAAGAAGGGGATGTACTCACTCATTAGTAGACTCTAAACAAAAAAAGCAAAAAGCAAAACATATCCAAGCTGCAAACCGCAAACACTGAACAACTTGGGATCAAAAACATTTTGGACCAGCACCTTGGATCCCACGCCCTCCACAGGAACACCTCATCCAGTCTTGATGTTGGAATGAGGAAAGCAGATCTTCCTGTAGTGGATGCTGCACTAAGCCACATTGGGACCTTGGGACCTTCTGCCCTTGCTGGGGAGTTGATAAAGTGATGTGGAGAAGAGAGAGTGACTGGAAGGGGCAGGAGGGGGAAGGGAGCTTGAACAAAGATATACACGGATAAAAGATATGAATTTATTCCTAATAAATAAAAAAAATAAAATAAATTTTAAAAAAGAAGCTATAAAAGACAGATTAAGAGAAGGAAAGGAAACCAAGAGAAGATGCAAGAGTCAGAGACCTATTATTTTGCACTCAGAAATCCCATAAAAACACTGAAGTTGAAGTCATAATATAAATGCAGGTGACCTGGTGACATAAGAAGGCTCTAAACACATTGCTTCAGTTACTGTGAGTCTGTATATGTGTTGCTCATGTTGATTTAGAGGGCCTTGTTTTCTTGATATTTTCCATTTTTCTGGCATTACCTTCTTTCTGCCTCCTCTTCTGCAGGGTTGCAAGAGCTATGATGGGTATGTACCATGTAGCTCTGAGTGTTTCAAGGTTTCTCTTTCTCTCTGTATAACGTCTGGATGTATTTGTTTACATTTTCTGCAGGAAGAAGCTTCTCTTATGTGGTAGCAGTAGGAAAGAATATGTCTTCCTGCATCAGGGGTACCTCACTAAGGATGGGGTGATTTTGCTCTAATTCTAGCCATTTTCCTACAAATTTCATGTTGTCATTGTTTTAATGGCTGAGTGATACTCCATGGTATAAATTAGTACATTTTCTTTATTCTGCTGTTGAGTATGATTTGGTTGTTTCAAATTTATAGCTATTAGAATAGAAGAATAGAATAGAACAGAACAGAACAGAACAGAACAGAACAGAACAGAACAGAACAGAACAGAATAGAATAGAATAGAATAGAATAAAATAGAATAGAATAGGAGATAAATACATTTTTATCCGTGTGGTAAGATGAAGCTTCCTTTGGTTATATACCCAACTGAAGTGTACTAGGGTTTTATTGCTGTGAAGGGACACCATGACCTCAGCCACTTTAAAGAAAGAAAAGTATTTAGCTGGGGTTAGCTTTCATGTTCAGAGGTTCAGTCCATTATTATCATGGCAAGAAACAGATATGGTACTGTAGGTGGAGCTAAGAGTGCTACACCTATATCAGAAGACAGGATACAGAGATGGAGAGGGAGAGAGAGAGGGAGAGGGAGAGGGAGAGAGAGAGAGAGAGAGAGAGAGAGAGAGAGAGAGAGAGAGAGAGAGAGAGAGAGCTCACCTGGCTTGAACATTTGAAACTACAAAGTCTACCCCAGTGACATAATTTTTCCAACTATGTCACTACATGGACACAAGTCTTAATAGTGTCACTTCCGATTGGCATTAGAGTAATTTTCATTCATCTCCCACATTCCACTGCCTGACTCCCATAGGCTTATAGCAATATCATAATGTATTTATTCCAATTTCAAAAGTCTCCATAGTCTATCACAGTTTCAACAGTCTTTGAAAATACAAAATTCAAAGTCTCTACTGAGATCCATGCAATCACTTAGGTAAAATCAAAACAAAAAAACTGATCATATACTTTCAACATATAATGCCACAAAATAAATATTAGTGTTCAAAAAGAGATGAAAGTGAGCATAAGTAGAAAATATTGGACCACAGCAAACCAATAACTAATTGGGCCAACTCCAAACTCTGCATCTCCATGTCTAATGTCAGAGCACTCTATAGCTTGCCAACTACTTTTTTCTTTGTTGATTACAATACATTTCTTTTTTTGTTGGGCTGTTTCCATAGACGAATTCTTCCATAGGTATCTGATGACTCTGGCATCTCTAACATTTTGGGATCTCCAAGAAAATCTAGGCTGTACAGATACTTAAATCAGCCTGTTTAGACCTCCATGAAAGAAACCCATGACAAATGCCTAACCTCATCAGTTTTCTTTAGCCATAGATGAAGACACCATAAACCATTTCCTGTATCTTTGACTATAATGCTAGAACCATATGGCCAAAGTAGTCAGGTTCTGCTACTTGCTGGAGTTGAAACATGGTTCCCTCCTTTAATTATATCATCACCAGCTTTTTCATTTTTGATGGTTTACTTCACTGCCTAAACTTGACCCTCTGGATCTTCCCCTGTAGAGCAGAATGGCTTTGAACTCAGAGATCCATGAGCCTCTGCTTTCAGAGTGCAGAAATTAAAGTTGTGTATAACCATACTCTATACTTCTTTTTTATTATTTCCTTTTACTCATATATAATTTACAAGGTAGAAGCTTAACTGGTTGGGTTTGATTTGAGGTCACCACTCTCTTTATTCTACTTTATATTGGGATATTAAAAAAATCATTTTAGAATTCCATTTCTACACAAACTATCCATTTTGCCCAGCTTGCTTTTTTTGTTATATATCTGTATAAAACTAGTCACTAATAAACATATAGTATAGTCAACACTAGGCTGTTTTGAAATGTCCTCTACATGTACAAAACTCTTCAATTTACCCTCAGGCTGACTTTTCATAGAAGGGCAAAATATCACAAGAATTATATCTTGGCCACATACTGATATTCTCCTCTGAATTTTCTTCAGCTAGGCACTCACTGTTCATCAAATCATACTTAGTACCAGTGTCCTCAATGTTCCTGCTTGTATAGCTCATTAAGCCACACTTAAAGCATTCTACTGTTCTTCTAACCCAAAGTCCCAAAGTTTATGCTCCTCCAGGCAAAAGCATGGTCAAGCCTACCACAATACCTCAAGCTACAAACCACAAACACTGAACAGCTTGGGATCTGAAACACCTTAGAGCTGCACCTTGGATCCCACTCCCACTAGAGGAACACCTGACTCAGTCTTGATGTTGGGGTGAGGAAACTGCATCTTCCAAGAGTGGATACTAAACTAAGTCATATTGGAACCTTGGGACCTCCTGCCCTTGCTGGGGAGATGATGGAGAGATGTGGAGAAGAGAGAGTGACTGAAGTGGGTGGGAGTGGTAAGGTACCTTGAACAAGGATATACACAGATAGAAAATGTGACTTTATCCATAATAAAAAATAAATAAATAAATAAAAGAAAAAAGAAGTCTGTGTGTCACTTATATATACAATCATATAATCTGCAAATAAAGATAGTTTCACTTCTTCTTTGCCAATATGTATACACTTAATCTCCTTTCATTCTCTTATTGCTTTAACTAAATCCTTGAGAACTATATTGAATAGATAAAGGGAGAGAGGACATTCTTGACTATTTCCTGATTTTAGTGGAATTGCTTTGAGTTTTTCTCCAATAAGTTTGATGTTGGCTGTCAGACTACCCTAACCCTAGCCCTAACCTCTATTATATTTAGATATTTTCCCTGTATTCCTGATCTTTCCTGGAATATTATCATAAAGGAGTGTTAGATATTGTCAAAGGCTTTTTCAGTGCCTAAGGAGATGATCATGTTTTTTTTTTTTTTTCTTCAGGTTGTTTGTATGATGAATGATACATGGTTTTTCGTAGGTTGAACCATACTTGCATTTCTGGGATGAAGCCTACTTGGTCATGGTGGATGATATTTTTTATATGTTGTTGTATATGGTTTGCCAGAATTTTGTTGGGAAGTTTAGCTTAAATATTCATAAGGGAAATTGGTCTTTAATTCCTTCTTTATTGTGTCTTTGAATGGCTTTGGTAATAGGGTAATTGTGGCCTCATAAAAAGAGTTTAGCAATATTCCTTCAGGTTCTACTGTGTGAAACAGTTTAAAGAGTACTGACAATAGCTCTTCTTTGAATGTCTAGTAGAACTCGGCACTGAAACCATCTAGACCTGGGCTTTTTTTACTTAGGACGCTTTTTATGACAGCTTCATTTTTCCTTTAGAGTTATGGGTCTGTTTAGGTATTTAACATGATCCTGATTTAATTTTGGTAAATGTTACCTTTCCAAGATGCTGTCCATTTCTTCTAGGTTTTCCATTTTTGTGGAATATAGATGTTCCAATTATGACCTGATAATTCTCTGGATTTCCTGGGGTCTGTTGTTATTTCCCCCTTTTCATTTCTGATTTTGTTGATTTGGATATTCTCTCTCTGCTTTTCGGTTAGTTTGGATAAGGGTTTATCTATCTTGGTGACTTTCTCAAAGAACCAATTCTTTTTTTTTTTTTTCCTTCTTTATTTTGTATTTATCAAAAAAACAGTAAAAAGAATTTAAAAATGCCGAAGAGTTAACAATAACTATATAGAGGATAATAATCATAAGCATGGCTTATCAAGGGTGGAAATGCAAATAAGATTACTACACATATATTTCCTTTGTGTTCAGCTTTCCCTCTGAATTTTTTTTTCCATCCCTGAACCAATTCTTTGATTCATTGATTCTTTGTATTTTTTCTTTTTGTTTCAATTGTACTGATTTCAGTTCTAAGTTTGATGATTTCCTGCTGTCTACTCCTTCTAGGTGAATTTGCTTCTAATTATTCTAATTGTTCTGTGCTGTTAGTTCTCTAATCTGGGATTTCTCTTGGTTTTTCATATAGGCATATAGTGTTATGAATTTTCCTCTTAAGACTGCTTTCATTGTGTCCCACACATTTGGGTAGTTTGGAGATTCATTTTTGTTAAATTCTAGGAAGACTTTGATTTCTTTCTTAATTTCTTCCTTGACTCAGAGGTGAATGAGTTGGGTGATGTTTAGTTTCCATGTGATTGTAGGTTTTCTATGATTTTTGATGTTGAACTCTAACTATATGCTCTGGTGGTCTGATATGATTCAAGGGATTATTTCTATTTTTTGTATCTATTGATATTTACTTTATGGTCAATTTTAGAGAAAGTTCCATGTGGTGATTAGAAATATGTATATTCCTTTGAATTTGGGTGGAAACATCTATAAAAATCTATTAAATCCATTTATATCATAACCTCTGTCAGACATCTTATTTCTCTGTTGAGTCTCTGTCTGGTTGACCTATCTAATGGTGAAAGAGGGGTATTGAAGTGTCCTACTATTAGGTTGTGAGAGTTGATGTAGGATTTGAGCTTTAGTAGTGTTTCTTTTAAATAGATACGTGCCCTTATATTAGGGACATAAATATTCAGAATTGAAATCTGATCTTGATCAGTTTTCCATGAGATAAATAGATAATGTCCATCCTGGTCCCTTTTAATTGATTTTAGTTTGAAGTCTACTTTGTTAGATGTTAGGATGGCAACCCCAGCTTGTTTCTTAAGGCCATTTGCTTGAAAAAACTTATCCCAACCCTTTACTCCGAGCCTGTGTCTCTCTTTAAGGTTGAGATGTGTTTCTTGTTTGCAGCAGAAGAATGGCTTCTGCTTTTTTCTATCCATCATGTTAGTGTGCGTTTTTTTTATAGGTGAATTGAATCCATTTATGTTAAGGGATATTAGTGACCACTGATTGATATTTCCTGTTATTTTTGCTGGTAGCTTGTATGTATTTCCTTTCTTTGTGGTTCTGTTCTGTGGGATTATTGACTGTTTGTGGTTTGATGGGTGTATCTAGGATCTTTATGTTTTAGTTTTCATTCTAATCCTTTCTGAAGGGCTGGAATTGTAGATAGGTACTAAGTCTGATTTTGTAATAAAATATCTTGTTTACTCCATCTACGGTGATTGCTAGTTTTGCTGAGTGTAGTAGTATAGGTTGTCAGTCATGCTCTTTTAGTGTCTGTATACCTTCTGACTAAGATCTTGTTGCTTTCATTGTTTTCGTTGAATGATCAGCTATGATTCTGATGGGTCTGCCTTTATAGGTATGTTGGCCCTTTTGTCTTGCAGCTCTTAATTTTTTCTTTGTTCTGTATGTTTTGTGGCTTAATTATTATGTGATGAGCTGAATTTTTTGGGGGGTCATATCTATTTGGTGTTCTGTAAAGTTCTTGTATCATTATAAGAATTTCCTTTTTTAGGTTAGGAAAGTTTTCTTCTATGATTTTATTGAACAAATTATCTGTGTCTTTGAGCTGGTATTATTCTCCTTTTTCTATTCCTATTATTCTTAGGTTAGGTCTTTTCTTGGTGTCTCAAATTTCCTGAATATTTTTTATTATGGCTTTTGTGGGTTTCGTGTATTCTTTGACTGATGAATCCATTTCTGCTATTGATTCTTCCACTCCAGAAATTCTTTCTTCCATCTCTTGGATTCTGTTGGTTATGCTTATGTCTGTAGTTTCAGCTCTTTTCTTCAGATTTTTTTGTGCCTTTTTTATTGCCTCTAACTCACTTTTTAGTTCCTGAAATGTTTCTTTCATTTTCTTGTTTTCCTTTTCTTGGTTTTCTATCTAGGTTTTGTTTATCTCTTCCAGTTTTTTGTTTGTATTTTCTTCTGTTTCTTTAAGGGAATTTTTCATATCCTCTTTGAAGGCTTCAATAATCTTCATAAAGGTGTTTTTCCTGATATTTCCTTCTGTTTCTTCTTCCGTGCTCTGTTCTGGTCTTGTAGTTGTAGAACCACCAGTTTCTTCTGGTGTTGTCTTGTTTTTTATATTGTCATATGTATTCTTGCATTGAGGTCTGTCAATGGCTTCAGTGAGTCACACTTGGTCAGCTCCTAGTCATTTGTGTCTAGAAAGCTCCTAGTCAGTTGTGGCTAGAAGGCTTTTGTGTCTTCTGTCTGTTCTGAGGAAGGGGTTTGTTCAAAACTCTGCTCCTCACAGTTAAAGACAAGGGGCTGTCTGCTGGCAGAGCCTGCAATCAGACCCTTGGGTTTGACAATTATCCTAGGGAGGAATTCTCTGGATGGGTGGTCCAGGATCTGTACTCTGCTCACCTCCCACCGAGGATTTTTTTTTTAATATTTAGTTAACTTCTTTATGTTTTAGTTTGCTTTCTATCACATTTTATAGGGCTGGAGTTGTATATAAATACTGCTGAAATTTGGAAACATTATTGAATGTCTTTACTGTGCTTAAAATATTTGTTTGGCATAATAGTCTCAGATGGCACTTGTGATATTTTATAGTCTGTAGCATATTGGTTCAGGATATTTTGTGTTTTAGATTCTCAATTTAGAAATCAGGTATAATATTAATACTTCTGCCTTAATATGTTTCTTAGTCTTTTTTCCTTATTATTTTTCTTTGTTCTGTACTTTTACTTTTTGATTGTTAAGTGTTAAAGGGACTTTTCTTTATGTTAATGAATAATTCAACTATGGTTCCAATTGAGTTCCTAAATTTTTCATTTCCAGATTTCTCTTACTGTGGATTTTCTTTAATGATTCTATTTCTCTGTTCATATATTGAATGGTTTTATTCATATCTTTCTACCATTTGTTTATTTGGTTTTTCTTTAAAGGCCTCTATAGTATTAATAAAGATTTTTTAAGTTCTTTTAGTATTATTTTACGTATGTTTGAATATTCAAGGATTGTGTGTTATGAAACTAACAGGAAGTCTATTTCACATTGTTATCCATTTCTCTTTTAGTGTTCTATCACTACTCATTTATTTTACCACTTCAATGTTTGTGAGTCATCTTTACTATTATGACTGTGTAATCATCTGTCATTGTGGCCACTTCTGCTGGCTCATATATAGATTTCATTAGAAACCAACCAGGGTAACAATGCACTTTATGACATCTCTCAGTTCTTTGTTGTCCTCAAAAGTGACATTTACCCACCTTCCTCTGATTATTGGCTTAAATGAGCTGTACAGGTCAATTATTTTTGTAGACTGATATTTTTCTTATATGTAATAATTTCTATTCTTTACAATCTGTACTTCTTCCTCTCCTACAAATGGCTTAGCACAACCCAGTTACAGAGTTACAGACTTTCCAGAGGTCAAAAAGTTAAATCACTGCTTCTACTTCCAGATTAATCTACAGGTAAAGAAGAAAACTGCATTTCTTATATTTTTTTAATTTTATATTTGCTGACAGGCATTTTGGGGACTTTCTTCCACAAAATTGACATTTTTCTTTATATATTTTCCCAAATATTAAAGTAGTATTACTTGCCCAATACTTTCATAAGAGATAATGAAAAAAGGCAGTGTTCTTTCTTATATTATATTATGGGCTCAAAGACTAATATAAAATACCATTTCAAAACTACAATAACAAAAAATATATTGATTGTTAAGAAAACAAACATGTGTTTTTTAGAGAAGACTTTTGAGAGAAAGTTTAACCAGAACTGAATCTACTTCTGGGACAGTTTAAAGGATTCACGATATGTTGAAATGTAAGGCATATGACAGTGCGGGTGCTGAGGAACAAAACAGGAGTTCCCATGGCTTGTGGACAAAGGAAGTCAAGGCTGAAAGAGGATAGTTACCAGTAATTCAAGCTACTGGGGATGCTTAGTGAGTATCAAGTTAGCTAAAATTACCTAGCAAGAATAGAAAAACCCCAATTATCTCTAATGAAGCAAAGCTTCCAGACTATTTTGAGTGAAAGTAAACTTTCTATTCTAACACTAGATCAGAGAATGCACTGACAGTTTTTTTCTTATATATATGGGGGCTATTATTTAACCATTGTGGCTTTTATTAATGATTTACTAATATTTTTTACTTAACATTTTTAATGTTGAAAATGAAGAATGTTGAGTTTTATTAAAATACTCTCCTGTCTTTATAAAAATCATCACATTTCATCACTTTCTTATTGCAATCTATTATTTTTATTAATTTGCATTATTGAGTCATTCTTGTTTCCATAGATTTAATCACAATTGGAAAATAATAAGGTTTTTAAAATACATATAGGTTGTTAGATTTGAATTTAGCTTGCAAGTACTATGGTAACCATTTTTGTATCTATGTTCATAAAATGTGAAAGCTGTTAGCTTTTATGTTAGTGTGTATTTTTCTCATTGTGACTTACAATTAAACCACAGGTATTTAAAAGACCACTCATACATATGAACCAAGTATTTAAATCATCAACACTTCACAGTTCACATTACTTTCATCCTCCCTGTATTCACATATACTCTAGAATATTTTAACACACAATGATGTTGGAAAGCTTACTGTAATCTAAAACAATAATTCAATGGTATGTTTAAACCACGTGAAATATCTTTAATTTATTACGTATAATATTTGTCAAAATGAGATTTCAGAGGAGGTGTATATATTGAATTTAAATAAGATCACATACATATAAACATTTTTTCCATTCTCTGTTTTTTAGACACAATTCTTTTTTCTTCATATATATATATATATTATGAATAAAGTCTCATAATGTATCACTGTGTTCAAACTCCCTTCGCCCTCCTTCCCTACCCAGTCACTCTCTCTTCTCCCCATCTGCTTATCTGCTTATCTCCTCCCCATCAAGGGCAGGAGGTTCCAAGGTCCCAAAGTACCTTAGTTCAGCATCCTCTCCAGGCAGATCCACTTTCCTCACCCAAACAACGAGACTAAGTCAGGAGTTTCTCAGGAGTGAATGAGCTCCAAGGTGCCAGTCCAAGGTCTTTCAGATCCCAAGCTGTTCAATGTTTGTGGTTTGCAGCTTGGGTATGCTTTGCTTTTTGTTTAAAGTCCACAAATGAGTGAATACATCCCCTGCTTTTGTTTCTGGGTTTGTGATACCTCGTTCAGGAGGATATTCTCCAAATCCATCCATTTGCCTGAAAGTTTTAGGACATCATTTTTTCTTACAGCTGTGTAGTACTCCATTGTGTAGATGTACCTCGGTTTGTTAATCCATTCTTCAGTTGAGGGACATCTAGGTTGTTTCCAGGTTCTTGCTATTACAAATAATGCTGCTATGAACATAGTTGAGCTAATGCTTTTGGGGTGTGAATGTGTGTCTTTAGGGTATATGCCTAAGAATGGCATTGCTGGATCCTTAGGGAGATTGAATCCCAGTTTGCTGAGAAAATGCCATACTGAACTCCACAGTGGATGAACAAGCTTACACTCCCACTAACAATGGAGGAGTGGTCCTCTTGCTTCATATCCTCTCCAGCATAGGCTGTCATCTGTGTTTTTGATTTTACCCATTCTGACATGTGTAAGGTGTTATCTCAAAATTATTTTGATTGGTATTTCTCTGATGGCTAAAGATGATGAACACTATTTTAAGTGCCTTTCAGCCATTTGTAATTCTGCTAAGAATTCCCTTTTTAGTTCTGAACTCCATTTTTTGTTTGGGTTATTCAAGGTTTTGCGCTCTAGTTCCTTGAGTTCTCTATATATTTTAGAAATCAGTTCTCTTTCACTTGTAGTGTTGGTGGAAAAATTTTCCCATTCTATAGGCTGTCATTTTTGTCATATTGACTGTGTCCTTGGCTTTAGAGAAGCTTCCTAATTTCAGGAAATACCTCTTGTTGACTGTTGTTTTTAGTGTCTAAGCTACTGGTGTTATATTTAGGAAGTGGTTACCTGCGCCAATGCATTGGAGTACATTTTCCATTTTCTTTTCTATCAGGTTCAGTGTGGCTGGGTTTATGTTGAGCTCTTGATCCACTTGGATTTAAGTTTTGTGCAGGGTAACAGGCTTGGATCTATTTGCATTTTTCTACACACCACCAAGCAGCTATGCCAACACCATTTGTTAAAGATACTATCTTTTTTCCATTGAATATTTTGGGTCTTTTGTTGAAGATCAGATGTTCAGAGGTTTTTTGGGTTAATGTCTGGATCCTCAATTTGATTCCATTGATCCACAAGTCTGTCTTTATGCCAATACCAGGCTGTTTTTATTACTGTAGCTCTATAGTATAACTTGAAGTTGGAGATTAGACACATTTCTATGTGATTTTTGTTTTTAAAAACTGTATTTTGAATTTAAGCTATATTATACCTTTGTATAGATTATTTTTTTGAACATTTTATAAATATATTTTATATATATTCATTCTCCACTACCAACTCCTTCTGGCCTTTTTAAAAAAATTTATTTGTTTTAATTTTAAGTTTATGAATGTTTTGTCTGAATGTATGTATATACATCTTAGCAATGCTGTTTTTATAAAGACTAAAGAGAGAATTAGATTCTCTTAGGACCGTATTCATAGGCCATTTTAAGCAAGTGATCTTAATGATTGAGGCACATCATCAGCCTCGATTTACATTTTCTTAAAAATATTAATATTTTAGCAAATCCAACATGACTTTTGAGATCTGATTTTTATGTACTATTATAAATTCATGGATTTTATGATTATTAGGTTTTAGTCCATTATAACAACTTACCCTTCAGATACTTTGCTTGTTCTGCTTGTCTCTGTGCCTTGTGCCCAGTGACCCTTTAATTCTGTGACATCCCATTCTAAA
This sequence comes from Sigmodon hispidus, assembly GCA_004025045.1. Taxonomy (NCBI): domain Eukaryota; kingdom Metazoa; phylum Chordata; class Mammalia; order Rodentia; family Cricetidae; genus Sigmodon; species Sigmodon hispidus. Next base: position 313,862 of record PVIH01000591.1, read on the forward strand.
ATATTGCTAACATTTCATGTTGTAAATTTTATTTCTGTGACCTAGAAATCCACATTCCCCTCAGTAGCTCTGTTTCTAATAAGTGGGAAATGATCTTTATAAATCACTGGGAATACTGGAGTGAGCATTACTAATGGATTTCTCTTGGATTTGTACTGTTTTTAGAAGTAAATAGTTTAGATATTTTAAGCCAGATCTCATATTGTTATTTTTAAATTTATCTTTGTTGCTGTATTCACTGTCAGTCAAGCTAAGGTTAATAGTCATATGACAAAAGCTGAGAATTGTGGTGGGAATGTTCTCTGTATGTTGTAAATAAAGTAACTGATTTGGCCTATGTAGAGCACTGTAGAAGTGGGTGGAGTATCAGAGGAAGAGACAAGCTGAAGGAGGGTGGAGTTAGCCAGTCTCTATCCAACCTCTGAAGAAGACAGACATGTAAGAAACAGGTGAGCCATGGGCTGAGCCATGTGGCAGACAGATTAATGGAAATGGGTTGAATTAAGATGAAAGAGCTAGCTAGTAATGTGCTTAAGACATGGGCCAAACAGTATAAAGTATAGAAGTGTCTGATTCATTTCTTTGTGGGACAAAAGCCACATGGATCAGGTTCCAAACCTCCGCACGGACCAAGTACAAAGTCCCAGGCCCAAAGGGGCCCGGGAAACAATTTACAATGGAGAATAAACTGTCCCAAGTTGTTTTATTACCACATCAATATTGCGGCATGTGGTCAGTATCTTCCTACATGTACAATAAAAACAATAATAAATAAAATTGTAAGTAAGTATTTTAAAAGATAATTCTCAATGTATGCAACAGAGATATATAGAGGACATTAAAGTTAATTCTTGCTTTAAAATTATTTCAAAATGGTTTGAGAAGATATCATTATAGAGAACTCAAGAAACTAGAGCCCAAAACCGTGAATAACCCAATCAAAACTTTGGGTTCAGAACTAAAAAGAAAATTCTCAGCAGAAGAATTACAAATGACTAAAAGGCACTTGAAAAAGTGTGGTGGAAATGTTCTCTGTATGCTGAAAATAAAGGAGCTGTTTTCGCCTATGTGGAGCACCATAAAAGTGGGTGGAGAATCAGAGGAGAGACAAATAGAAGGAGGGTGGAGTTAGTGAGTCTCCATCAGACTCCCAAGGAAGAATCATGTAAAGAATACAAGTGAGCCACAGACCGGGCCACGTGGCAGATAGAATACTAGAAATGGATTGAATTAAGATGAAAGAGCTAGCTAGTAATGTGCTTGAGACATAGGCCAAACAGTACAAGATTTATATAAGCATCTGATTCATTTCTTTGGCGGGAAAAAGCCGCAGAGGGCAAGGTCCAAACTTCTGGCCCAAACAGGGCCAGAAGTCTCCAACAACAAAAAAGTTCTCGACATCTTTAGCCGTCAGAGAAATGCAACTCAAAATAATTTTTAGATACCACCTTACATGTGTCAGAATGTGTAAGATCAAAAACACAGATGACAGCCTATACTGGAGAGGATGCAAAGCAAGGGGAATACTCCTCCATTGTTGGTGGGAGTGTAAACTTGTTCAGCCACTGTGGAGTGCAGTATAGCATTTTCTCAGTAAACTGGGAATCAGTCTCCCTAAATATCCAGCAATATGACTTCTGGGCATACACCCTAAAGACACACATTCACACTCCAAAGGCATTAGCTCAACTATGTTTATAGCAGCATTATTCGTAATAGAAAGAACCTGGAAACAAACTAGGTGCCCTTCACCGGAAGAATAGATTAACAAACTGCCATACATCTAAACAATGGAGTACTACACAGCACTAAGAAAAAGTTATATCCTAAAATTTGCACGCAAATGGATGGATTTGGAGAATATCCTCCTGAGCGAAGTATCACAAACCCAGAAAGATAAGCAGGGGATGTACTCACTCATTTATGGACTATAAACAAAAAGCAAAGCATGCCCATGCTGCAAAACGACAACCACTGAACAGCTTGGTATCTGAAACATCATGGACCAGAACCTTGTAGCCCATTCTCTCAAGAGGAACACCTGACCCAGTCTTGATTTGGGGGTGAGGAAAGATGATCTGCCTGGAATGAATGCTGGACTAAGCCACTATGAGACCTGGTGACCACCTGCCCTTGCTGCGTAGTAGATAAAGTAATGGAGAGAAGAGTGAGTGACTTGGAGGGGCAGGAGGGTGAAAGGAGTCTGAACAAATGGATGCATGGATAAAAATATGGCTTTATTCATAATAATAATAATAATAATAAAGAATAGCTAACATTGAGTATGTATTTATACATAGAATTGCAATTATTCCAACTTTATTTGATTTTCCTTCCTAGCTTTGTGTTGAGTTCTGTTTTTTTTTTTTATCATTTGCTTCATTGTCTTTTAATAAACAAAATGTTATTGTGACCTTACTACTGTGGACATCACTTACAGTGAAGTGTAGTGAAGACTATAATAAAGATTAATTTATGTAGATTACCTTGGTGACAGTAAATAAAAATATATTCAGCCAGTAAAGTACTTTGTGCAGTAGTATAATCAATAAGATGAATGCTACCAGTAAATATACTTACTTTTACATAAATAATATTTTTGAAAGATTGACACTAAAATTAGATTTTGATTTTATATATATATATATATCATCTAGTAATAACACACAACAAGAAACTGTAAGGCTTCAGTTTGAAATGACTGAAGCAAAATAAAAATCAAAACATTGCCATGGCCTGGGTAAGTTTACATGAGATATTCTCCTGACTTAGGAGTGTATAATACATTTTTAAATTATAGATGCTAACTAAGCATGTTGCTGGTCTATTTAAACTGTATAGTCTCTTTGTAGAATCTTGTAAAGGTGTTTAGATTTTGTTTTCTATGAATACAGGGATATTCTCCGACTTCTCTTGAGATGTCCTTGTAAATCTAAAGTTTAGATTTGGTGGTCTTAAGGTGAGAAGTCACGCATGATTTGGCCAAACACTACATTCCCAGCTGTATTTAAGATTTATTTTCCTAAATGGTAAGGAAATATAAGTGTCTATGAATAGTCTTAGACAGAAAAATCCCTACATTGTATTTTCTGCTGTAGATTCAACATAGATATGCTGTGCTTCTCTCTCACAAAGAGAATCACTAAATGCTTAGGAAAGTTAGACGTGAAATAGAAACCTCTAAAGCTGCATAGAGGAACATCTACTGTCTAAATTTGATTTGATTTTTTTTCTATGAGTAGCAAATGTGGGCATTTGCTGATCAGGCAACACATATCTATAGCATTCCTATGTAAGTGAGTGAGCAATGACTTCCATAAGGAACTGGAAACTTTTTTCTTCTTGGGCTTACTTACATTCTCTGTTTTCTTCTTGTACAATTAAGAAACTAATAAAAATCCTTCAAAGTGATTGATCCTGCACTTACCTCAGATGGCATAAGCCAAGAGCTGGGAATTTTTCACTATGATTAGTTATAAAGCTTTATGGTTTCACAAGATACATGGCAGGAAAGCCTAAGCACAATTGAAGCTAGTAGAGTTTTCCAAAAATTATCTTCAATTTTCACCTAAAGCATAGGCTGTATAAAAAATAATTTGTGATCTATTGTCTTAGGAAATCTCAATCCATGGTTTCATGAAAATCAAGTGAGGTTAATGACTATAGCTACCGAAGAAAGAAAACTTTAAAATGCATAAAATATTACTAAGAGAAGTTTTATTACTGCATGGGTTTTTTGATATATATTCTGAATGTTTTGTTTTTTTTTTTTACATAATGTTTGATATTGATTTTCAAAAATCAATAAAGAAAAAATATTACTAAGAGCTATAAATTCTACAGCAAATTTATGAACAAATCCCCAAATAACAAGGTCACCAGCTACAAGAGAAAGGATTTTCAAGTATCATATTCCTTGATCAGACATCCAGCAGTGGAGAGATAATACACTATAGAATCAATTGTCAGTAGCAGCAGAGTTTTTCTGTGAGGACTATGCATCATAACACACAAATTAAAACTACCTCAGGGCATTCAGAGCTGAGTGTACCACTAAGCTGTCCTTGGTCACACTCACCATATTGAATAATGGACGGTAACCTGGATTTACCTTTTTGTGTGTATTCATAGAGAATCCTACCTCATCAGAACCATCTGCACAGTCAAACTCTCCATCACACCAGAATCTTGATGAAACACAGTCTCCATTACTGCATAGAAAATCCTTTAGTGTACAGGTCTGTGGCTCTGAAAAGAGAAAGAAAACATAGGATAAGCATAATTTATCAGCTGCATTCTGATCAACATAAGGAGGGAACAGAAAAACAAAAGATATTAGGCAAGCAGAAGCAATGAGATCATTTAGGGAGAATGTCTCATGAAGAATCTATGGGACATAATATACAAATTTTCAGATGTATTTTAGAGTCATTAATAGAAATTATCACTGAAAAAATTTGAAGTCTACAGAAGAAAAGCTATTATATAATAAATTATAATTTAACCTCTGAGCCATCTTTCCAGCCCTATATAATAAATTATAATTTAAAAGTACAATCAAATGTAGAAAATTGGTATGCGAGACTATTGTGTCTTTTTTTTTCCATTTAGACTTCTAAGCCATTTAATTAACATTTCCTTGATTTCTGTATTTATACATGATGGGAAACTAGACATTGATAGTAGACTTTTAATTATGTGTGCTACGGGCTTTATTTACCTGATTCTGTCATAGTAGAATCCAGTGTTCATAGGACAAGAAGGGTGAGTAAGTAGCATTGAGAATGGATGGGTAGGCTTTCTTTAAAAAGCATACCAAACAAACAAACAATAAAAATAGCCTATTTGTGTAATTATTAGTTTGTACCCTGCATACTCTACCTGTAAATTTTGAAAAATTACTCACTATTGCTTTAATTTAAATTGGTCATATTTCTTGAGAGACTAAAATATAGTATGCTTTCACTTCTTTACTTTACTTAGCTGTAGGAAAATGTGTTTTGTCACAATGTTAAAGTCAGATTCCAAAACTTGTTTTGTGGAAGTGATCAGTGTCATAGCTGGGCATCATCTTTCTCTAGATTGGAGTCTTAAATGAGAAAAAATCATCTTCTTATCGCTAACCTTTAATCAATTTCTTAAAATATTTTATTTATTCATTTTAACTTAATGTCTGATTATAGAAATCTCTTTTTAGGCATTATGTAAGAAAATATGTTTTAAGCTAATTTCTATACTTTTTTGCAGCTTTAGCCCATGCAATATTAACTTTGTTCAGATAAAAGAGAATAAGTAATAGACATCTAGTCTACGGAACACATACATGAAAACTCATGCCCTCCATGACTATGAGTAATTCAGCCTTCAATTACAAATAACTCTACTTGAGCAGTTCAACAACACAACATTCTATTAGACATCACTCTCTATGGGACACTCAGTCTTTGTGCATTAACAGTGCTTGGTTAATGCTGTAACTCTTACTTTTTTGTAAATGTGAACTTTAAAAAACTATGAGAATGTCATGTGTACCCATGAGTTCTTTGTTCTGCTTTAGAATGAACCATGTCTTGGCATTTGACCTTTAGTTTATAAATAAAACAAAATATGATTAACAAGAAAGAAACAAAAAACTGGCTGGGCTTAATAGTGTACACCAAAAATTTCAAGTTGAGTCCAACCCAACCTAAAAATTATAGCAAATTCCAGACAAACTTGCCTGCATAGCAAAGTTTTTCTCAAAGGAAAACAAAACAAAACAACAAAACCTAAAACAAAAACCAAACAAATAAAAAACCACAAACCAAAGCAAACAAAAACAAAAGCAGATTTTTTTTTGTTTTTAAAGTGTATTTATTTATTTATTTATTTATTTATTTATTTATTTTTGTGCATTGGTATTTTTCCATGGATGTCCTGACTAACAGTTGTGAGGTTTCACATCAGACCTCGAATTGAACTTAGGTCCTCTGGAAGAGCAGCCAGTGCTTTTAACTGCAAAGCCTTCTCTCCAGACCAAAATGAATAGTTTCTAACAGGACTCTCTTATCCTGTATTTTGTGAGCATTATAATTACATTTCTTTTTCTTTCCTTTATAGCACACATACACACACACACCGTTAATATTAAAATAACTATTAACACTAATAAAATATAACCACCAGGTGCTAATTATTTATTTGTCATTAGACATTAGGACAGCTTATTGCAGAGTACTTAAACTAACCTACTGTTTATTTCTCAAAACAACTATATAAAGTATGTGCATTGTTATTCTCCATCTAATTGAGCAAACTGAAGCACAGAAAGAATTAGAACTTAAGTTTAAATGGCCAAATATTTAAAAGAGCTAGTATTTAATGGAACTAATGCAACTAGATAGCCAAGATTGTGTCTGTGACTAGCGTAGAATATATTCCTTTCTACAGACTGCAGACATGCTTACAAGACAGTACGAAGCTGATTTTCTTTTGTTGGACATATGCCTATCTCTGTCTACTTGATTTATTTGCTCTCATCTTCACTCCATACTAAAGCTACAGTAATTTGCTGGATTTTATAAACATGAGGTATTTTTTTTTAATCCTTAGAAAAATGAAATGCTGATAAAATGTGTGTGATTTCTTTAACCATGAGAACTAGCAAAATTATTATTTGAACACAATAGATAAAGGATACAATTAAAACCTATGCCTAAATGCTTAGAAACTGAATACCAAACATTCATATATATGTGCTTGAGTGTAAACAGAATTCCTTCTGCTGCTGTTATAGTTTGTGTTTATTCCATTTAAAATAAAATATACTTCCCATGTGCTAAATGACTTCATAGGCCTTGACATATTTCCACTCCAGGTAAGTCCAATTTTCTCATCCTAATATCCTCTGAAGGGAATGGGCTCTGAGGTGCCATCCCTAGGACAAAAGCACAGACTGATCCCACTTCTCTTGCCTCCACATACTGCCCATGTCAATGGACAGTTTCGTACTCTTGGAGGGCCTAGTTTTTTTTTCAGATGGTTCTCCAGTGGGTGTTCTTCATTCAGTGAGCTCTCCAGAGCCCCAGCCAGCCACTACTGTGGGAATTTTGTGGTGATATGTTACATATTTAATAAAACCTGAAATATCCGAAGGCAACACAGAGTCAAAACCTCAGCAGACAGCTCAGAAATGTTTTGATCTTTGAGTACAAGGACAAACAGCTGGGATTCAATGGCACACACCTTTAATCCCAGGAAAGGGAAAGCCTGGGAGTGGTGACCAACACCCTTAATCCCCTACCTCCAGAGGCAGAACATTCTGTTTTCTGTGAGTTTAAGGTTGACTGCCAAATAGTATCATTGCTGCCTTTAATCCTAACCTGGTTGGGAATCACCTGGAAAGAAGAGTATTTAAGGCTGCATAGTAAACCAGCAAAGGCAGAAGGAACCAGGAGCAAGGCTAAGGAAACTGGAAGATAACTAGGTTAGATTTGACTGTGGTGTTTTCTCTCTCTGACATTTCAGACTTTCTCTGATATTTGACTCTGTGTCTCAGTACAATCAAAATTCATGCTACAGAATTTTCCTCATAATCCCTATCCACTTGCTCATACAAACTCTCCTTCCCCTGCTCTCAGTTGTATCAGGAGCTCTGCCCAGTGCTCAATCATTTATCTTTGCCTTCACCTCTATTTGCATGTAAGTTCTGTGATGATACTTAGGGTGGATATTCATTCAATTATAGTGAAGTCCTGTCTAGGTACCACCTTCACTATTGGTTGGAGAACTAGCCAGGGATATCCTGTGAGTTCTTGGAGGTTTCCCTAGCACCTGGTCTCTTTTAAACCCCACACTGGCTTTTTTTTTTTTTTTTTTTTTTTTTTTTTTTTTTTTTTTTTTTTTTTTT